>PVKE010017866.1:0-30239 GCA_004027555.1 Craseonycteris thonglongyai
TTTTTATAGTTTTTTGTTGATAAAATATGTACATAAAGATGTCATACAACCTTCTTTTAGATTCATGCCGTAAAGCAATAAAAAAAAAACATGAAAAAACGAAATAATAAAAAATTAAATTAAATTAAAATACTTACATGGATCGTACCCTGGGGTACATGTGTGCCTCACAAGCAGCGTGTCACGTTCACTCGCCAACAGGACTACTGTCCAACTGAGATATCGGTGCGTCCCCCCGCCCCCCGCAAATACACGAACGCACAAAATAAACCGTTGCAGTTTGAGAGTGGTTGGGGTGCTCTGGAGAATAGAATTGAGGTCAAGGTCTAGGCAATGGGCACCAATTAAAGCCAGAGCGTACAGGTCTCCCAACAAAACTTTCCTAGGGTCCTTTTAAAGTCTGATTGTCTTGTTTTACCTTTTTTTTTTTTTAACTATAAGTTATTGGTAAGAAACAGGCTATCAGCCCAAGTCTAGGGGTTCTGTTTATCTGTACAATTGAGCAGTTTTTAGAGAAAAATGGGTCTAGAGTGAATGGTTGATACAGAGTAAATAGCTCTATTAGTTAGAAAATTAACAGGCTTGTCTGCCATTTCAAGTGACACCCATATTTTTCCCCTGTTATTATAGCGGTCTTCTTTTTAGGAGCTGCTGGGCACCTGAAACACTGGCACTCAATTACAGCCATTTGTGGAGAAGTAGTTGGTCTCTGTTTCCTTTAGAGTAGGGAACAATTCTTTTTAGTGCCTTTTTGTTTTGTATAGGGGTGTGGCTGCATTGGAGGAGAAGGGCACGCCTTATTTCAGAGGTCTGGGCTTCCACACCCAAAACAGATGACTTCATATGACATCTCTCTTCTAGGGTTGGTGGGGTATCCCTGAGGCAACTTAGGTTTTGGCCTATTTATTATTATGGTCAAAAGTCTGGCCTTTCTCTGATCTCATCTCTGGTCTTATTATTCCATTTTCTCATTTTCCCTGTCCCAATTTCTTAAAAAAATGAAATAAATTCCCTGGCCTTTTTAGGTCTGAGCCTTCTCAGTAGGAATGTAACAATGGGTTAGAATAATTATAATACCCTGCCAGGTCAGGGAAAACATCAAGCCCAATATCTAAAGACCTAATTGAGACAATGTATTAATAAAATATAGAAAATTATTTTGATTATATATAGAATCTGTTTATTCTCATGCATAAATAAAACCTTACAATTTTAGTAGCAGACTAGTAGTCTAAGAAACCTTTTTTTATTAACTATATATATATATATATATATAAATTTCCCTTCATAAACTTTTTATATTTTTATATTTTATACCTTCTTAAAATACATTTTTAAATCTACTTACACACTTTTTATAACTTTTTTAATTCCTCTTAGTTTGTCTCCTTTTACTCATTTAGGAATAATCGTCCTCATGACAAACTATTTTTTTAGTTCCTTTCAAAATGTATTTTTATACCTTGTATCTTTTTCAAACATATATATCTCAATTACATATAAAATCTTCTTTACATTAATTATCATTTATAATTCTCAGAACCTTAGTTTTTACTGATAACTGTAAAGCAAAAGTCAGCATTTCCATTGGTAAATTTATAAACACATTTTTCAACCTTTAGAAGCATAGGTTATTATGTTGGTAATATGTTATATAAAATATAATTATTTATTGAAGAGGCTTATAAATAACTTTTTATCTATTAAACCCTGATGTAAACAACAAAAACACTTTAATAACTTAAATCAGCCTTACTAAGCATCTTCCTAGATTACATGATCTTGAACAGAACTTAATTTTTATTTACTTAAGCCATTCTTTTTTAAAGTCAATTAAATATTACAATTTCATTATACCATATGGAGGCAGAGATACTATAGCATATATGAAACATATGTACAGATATCAGAGATCATGTATATAAACAGAAGTGTCAATAGTTGCATAGGTAAAATTTTTATTTGCTCTCTTGTAGTGCACTAGAAAATAACGTATAGCCATGTGTTGTCAGATTCAGTGTCCTGTAAATGTCAATTATGTCCAACTGCTGCAGTGTATCATTTGGAGCTGGTATTTCCTTGTTCGCTTTCCGTTTGGATGATCTGTCCATGGCATACAAATGGCCAAGAAATATGTGAAAATCTGCTCAACTTCACTAGCTATTAGAAAAATGCAAATTAAAACCACAATGAGATATCACCTCACACCTCTTAGAATGGCTGTAATCAAGAAGACAAAGCATAACAAGTGCTTGAGAGGCTGTGGAGAAAAAAAGTTACGAAAAAGAAATCTTTATACTCTGCTGGTAGATTGGCACAACCACTATGAAGGACAGTAAGAAGGTTCCTCAAAAAATTAAGAATAGAATTACACTATGACCCAGCAATCCTTCTGGTATCTAACAAAAAAACTTGCAAATCTTAGTTTGCAAAGGTATATGTACCCCAACATTCATTTCAGCACTGTTCATGGCGGCCAAGTCATAGAAACAACCAAAGTATTCTTTGATAGATGACTGGATAAAGATGTTGTGGTACATTTACACAATAAAATATGACTCAGTGATAAGAAAAGATTAAATATTGCTATTTGCAACAGCGTGGAAGGACCTTGACATAATCATATTGAAATAAGTTAGACTGAAAAATCAAGAACCATATGATTTCTGTTATAGGTGGAATAAAACTAAAAGTAAGAAAGAAACAAAGACTTATGGATACAGTCAATAGTTTAGTAGTTACCTGAGGGTAAGGGAGAGGGTAGAGTAGGGAGGGAGTATAAAATATATGGTGATGGAAAGAGAACTGACTCTGTGTGGTAAGCACATAGCACAACACATAATTGATGTAATTTAGAGTTGTATACCTAGAACCTATGTAATTTTTACCAACCAATGTCACCCCAATAAATTTAACAATTAAAAAGACAGAAAGAATGCAGATAAGAAGCATTTGTAGGAAAAGGAGCCACTGACTATATGAAACTTTCTTTTACATAAACTTCATGGTAACCACTCAAAAAGAATTTAGAACTTGACACATAATACACACACACACACACACACACACACACACACACAAAGAAGATACTAGAAAAAAATCATAAACATTATCAAACTAAAGTAACTGACAGAGAGACAAAAAAGCAAACAAGCAATAAAATAAAAAGAGCCACTGGAAAACAAAAGATAAAATGGCGATAGGACATCCTAATATATCAATCATCACCTGAAATGTAAATGGACTGAACACATCAATAAAAAGACACAGAGTAGCAAACTGGGTTAAGAAACCAAACCCAATTTAATGCTGCCTCCAAGAGACACACCTCAGCCATAAGGACAAAGACAAACTATTTAGTGAAAGGGTGGAAAACAATACTCCAAGCAAATGGACATCCAGAGAAAGGCAAATATAGCAATACTCATATCTGATGAAATACACTTCAGGATAAAAAAGGTAATAAGAGACAATGATGGTTATGTTATAATGATAAATGGGACAATACAACAAGAAGACATGATACTTATTAATATACATGCTCCCAACCAGGAAATACCAAAATTTACAAGGCAACTACTAACATATCTAAAAGGGGAAACTGACCTAAAAACATAATTATAGCAAGGGACCAAAGCACTCATTTGACAGTCATAGACATATTATCCAAATAGAAAATAATAAGAATATATCAACTTTAAATAATACATTATAGAAATTGAACATAATCAACATTTATAGGACATTTTCTTCTACAACACATAACTATACATTTTTTTCTAGTGCACATGGAACATTCTCAAGGACAGAGCACATGCTGGAACACAAAGCTAGACTCAGCAAATTTATGAAGATTGAAATCATACCAAGTGTATTCTCTAATCACAAAGCTTTGAAATTGGAGATTAGCACCAAAAATAAAACAAAACAATATATGTACACATTGAGATTAAATAATTTTATTTAAAAATGATTAAATAAAAATAAATAAAAGAAGAGATTAAAAATACATAGGAACTAATGATGATGAAACACCACATTATCAAAATTACTGAAATTCAGCAAAAGCAGTAATAAGAGAGAAATTTATATCACTAAAGTCCTACCTCAAGAAACAAAAAAAATCACAAGTAAACATCCTAATATCACATCTTCAAGAACTAGAAAAAAAAGAACAAAACACCCAAAGTCAGCAGAAGGAAGGAAATAAAAATTAGAGAACTAAATAAAACAGAGAATTAAAAAACAATAGAAAAAAAGTAATACAACAAAAAGCTGGCTCTTTGAAAAACATTAATAAAATTGGCAAACCCCTGGCTAGGCTCACCAAGGGAAAAAGGGAAAAGACACATATAATCCAAGTTAGAAATAAAAGAGGGGAAATTAAAACTGATGTCATAGACATACAACAGAACATACGACTATGAGGAACTTTATGTCACTAAATTTTGCAACCTAGAAGAAATGGACAAGTTTCTAGAAACATATAGTCTACCTAGACTGAATCAAGAAGAACTGAATATTCTAAACAGAACAATAAACAGTAAGGAAATTGAAACAATCATCCAAAACTTCCCCAAAAGCAAGAGTCCAGGATCAAATAGTCTCACTGATGTGTTTTACCAGGCATTCAAAGAGGAACTAACACCTGTCCTCCTCAAACTTTTCCAAAAATTGAAGAAGAGGGGGTGCTGAGATGGCTCAGCGGGTTGACCACTCATCTTGCAGCCCTGGGGCCCAAGGATTGCATCCTAGCCCTGGCCTGTGCAGACCCATATGCTGAACTGGGATGTGCCCCCACTTCAGTTCTCGCTGGAGCAGGCCTCCTATGTGGGAGACCCTCAGTTCAGCTCCTGCTCCATGTGTAATTCTCATGTGGAAGGCCCCCAGCTGGTTACTGCCCTGCATAGCCCTGCGTCCACCTGTGGAGTAAAACTGTAGCAAAAGCTAATAATGTACAACTATGGCAACTGCTCTGGGCCCTGTCCCCTCCCCCTTCTCTCAGTCTCTTTCTCTCTCTCTCTCTCTCTCTCTCTCTCTCTCGTCAAAAACAATAAAAATAAATCTTTAAAAATATTGAAGAAGAGGCAATACTTCCCAACTTGTTCAACAAGGCCAACATTACCCTTATATCAGAGTATGGTAAGAATAACATTTTATATATATATATATATATATATATATATATATATATATATGTATATATATATATAATTTTTTAAAGATTTTTTGCATCGGTGTTTATCAGAGATATTGGTGTGTGTGTGTGTTTATATATACACACATACATATATATATCTGATGAACACCCATACAAAAAATCTTAAACTAAATACTAGCAAATAAAATACTACAATGAATTTAAAAGATTATACATCATGATCAAGTGGGATTCATCCCAGGGGCACATGGATGGTTCAACACACGCAAATTGATCAATGCAATACACTACATAAACAAAATAAAAAATAAAAACCATATGACTATATCAATTGATGCAGAAAAAGCATTCAGCAGTACACAACATCCATTTATGATCAAACACTTAATAAAATGGATATATAAGAAAAATATGATATTTCAACATAATAAAGACCATATATGACAAATCCTCTGTGAATATCATACTGAATGACAACAAAATGAAACCTTTTCTTCTAAAATCAGGAACAACACAGGGATCCACTGTCACCACTGCTGTTAAAAGTAGTGCTGGAAATTCTAGCCAAAGCAATCAGGCAAGACAAATAAATAAAAGGCATCCAAATTGAGAGTGAAGAAGTTAAACTGTCACTTTTTTTAGATGACATGATTCTTTTTATAGAAAATCTGGAAGACTTCACCAGAAAACTATTAGAAATAATAAATAAAGACAGCAAAATTGTGGAATACAAAATCAATATACAAAAATCCACAGAATTTTTATATATGAATAATAAAACTTCAGAGAAATTAATGAGAAAAACAATACCTATTGCAATCACAACTAAAAGAATAAAATGCCTAGAAATAAACTTAACAAAGAACGTGAAGGGCACGTACATGAAAAAGTATAAGACACTACTACAAGAAATTGAAGAGAACACAAATAAATGAAAAGGTCTTAGTGTTCATGGATTGGAAGAATCAAAACAGTTAAAATGGTCATAATTCCCAGCATATTTAATATACAGATTTACAGCTGAAGCAAGTTCCAGTGAATTCCCACAGATATTTTTTGAGAAATAAATTTTAAAAATAATCAGACTCATATGGAACCACAATAAACCCTGACTCGCCAAAGGAATCCTATGGAAAAAAAAGAGTAAGACTGGAGGTATAATGCTCCCTGACTTCAGTCTATACTATAAAGCATCAATAATTAAAACAGCTTGGTATTGGCAGAAAAAGAGACACACAAACCAATCGAACAAAATCAAAAACACAGAAATAAACCCCCAAATATATAGAGAGGTAATTTTTTAGAAAGGAGCAATACATATACAATGGAGAAAAGAAAGCCTCTGCAATAGATGGTGCTGGGATAATTGGAAAACCACATGCAAATGAATGAATCTGGATTGTGAACTGTCACCATATACCAAAATTAACTCAAAATAGATCAAAGACATCCACATATTACCAAAAAATAAATAAATAAATTGAATGGAAGAAAACATTGGTACCAAACTTACAGACCCTGGGTTCAGTGAGGACTTTATGAACTTGACCTCAATGACAAGAAAAGAATGCGCAAAAATAAAAAAAATAGGACTATATCAAACTAAAAAACTTCTGCACAGCAATGGAAACTGTCAAAAAACTAAAGAGACAACCAACAAAATGAGAGAAAATATTTACAAACAATTCCTTTTATATGAGGCTAGTATCTAAAATATATAAAGAACTCATACAATTCAACAATAAAATACAAACAATCCAACTGAAAAGTGGACAGAAGACCTGAACAGACACTTTTTTTCATGAAGACATACAAACGGCCAACAGATATACGAAAAACTGCTCAACTTCACTAGCAATTGGGGAAATGCAAATTAAAGCCACATTGAGATACCATATCACACCTGTTAGAATTGCTTTAATCAAATAGACAAGGTATAACAAGTGCTGGAGAAGCTGTAGAGAAAAAGGAACCCTCATGCACTGCTGTGGGAATGTATATTGGTACAACCACTATGGAGTACACTATGGGGGTTTCTGAATAAATTAAAAATAGAATTACCATACAACCCAACAATCCCTCCTCTGAGTATCTTCTAAAAAATTTGAAAAGTTTAGTTTGCAAAGAGATATGTACCCCAAAGTTCATCGCAGCACTGTTCACAGTGGTGAAATTGTGGAAGAAAAGTGTCCTTTGAGAGATGACTGGATAAAGAAGTTGTGGTACATTTACACAATGGAATATTACTCAGCGATAAGATGAGGAGATGCCAGAATAACTCATGGGTTAGCACTTATCTTGCGGCCCTGGGGTCCGATGATCCTGTCCCAGCCCCGGCCCATGCAGACCCATGTGCTGAACTGGGGTATGCCCCCAGTTTGGTTCTCACCGGGATGAGCTACCCATGTGTGAAGCCCCCGGTTCATCTCCCAATCCCGAGCATGCTTTTCATGTTTGAGGCCCCCAGCTCCCATGGGTTTGTCTCCCATGCAGGGGGCCCTGGGCCCAATCCTTGCCCTGTGCAGTCTGGCGTCCACCTTTGGAATTGAACTATAGTGAAAACTAATGACATACAACTGTAGAGATTGCTCTTGGCCCTCCCACTTCTCTATCTCTCTCTGTCTCTGTGTCTCTCTCTGTCAAAACCAATAGAAATCTTTTATTAAAAAGGAAAGATAAAATACTGCCATTTGTGACAATGTGTATAGACCTTGAGATCATCATATTAAGTGAGATAAGTCAGACTGAAAAAATCAAATACCATATGACTTCACTTATATGTAGAATATAAAACTGAAAGGAACAACGAAATTCAACCTAATGGACACAGTCAACAGTTTAGTGGTTACCTGAGGATAAGCACAGAGGATAGGGGAGCAGAGAAGGTACATCAAATATATGGTGATAGAAAGAGAACAGACTGTGGGTGTTGAACACACAATGCAATACAAACACAATGTAATGTAGAATTGTATCTCTGGAATCTATATAATTTTAAGCAATCAATGTCACTCCAATAAATTGATAGTTAATAAATAGGTAGATGACAGATGATAGATAGATACATAAAGAGAGAGAGAGAGATGATAGATAGATAAAAATTTGTGATCAAAAAGCTGCTGCTAGGGAGCTTTGGGATGTAGATTGTGTGTATTTTTTAGGAGCAGGATGGGATTTGAACAAAGAAATCTGAAATTTTTCAATAGAGTGCACTGGGCTAGTTATAACAGGTATATCACCAATGAAAGAGTTAAAAGGTTGCTATGATGTCCAAGAAAGAGACCTTGTAGGGAAATTAGATTCACATTGGGTCACAGGAATGCTGACAACAATACTTCAAAAGAAAAGATAAAGTGCTTGTAAACCAAATTTGCTCCATCATATTTCCTAGGTCTATGAGACATTTCACAATGCCTATCTTCATACCATTTTGACTTTCTTTTTGTTTATTTAAAGATGCCTTGAACAAGCTCCAAAAGGAGAAAGTTTCTCTGACTAAATCAACATGATCAAGTAAGTCTCACAGGATAAGTGACAAAAAGATTTGATTGAATAATTAACAAAAACTTCTGCGAAGACACCAAAAATTATTTTATCAAACAATGATTATTTTATCTATTTAGAATTCTCAGAAGACACTTTGGAATTTCAGCTTCCTATCTAGTAAAGTAGAAAATACTTAATTATCACACAAATGTCTATTTATTAATATTATAAATCTTATGGAAAATATATTGCTATATTTCTACTTTGAGACTGGACCACAATCTTTTGAAATCCTTAATGGTATTCTAAAATTTTAAGAAAAGAAAACAAATAAAATATTCAGAAATATGCATTCACTTGTGCTAAGGGTGGTGGTAGGATTGGTTTTTAGAAAGGCCCTTATTTTGTCTTTGTTCAGGCCTCATTATCATAGAGACAAAAGGCAGATACACAGTGTCTTCAGTTAAATACCACATAATGGTGACTCTCCAAAAACTATTCCATTGACATAATGCAAAAATCTTTTGTTAAAAAGGAAAAGTACATTTCTATAGAAAAGAAAAGAAAAAGAAACCAATAAAAAAAGCAAGCAAACATCTGTTTCCTTTGAAAAAATTGTCCCTTTGCCCTGGGATGCCTGAAGACAGGTTTTGGGAACTGACATGACTAGTGCCCAAGATATACATATTTTATTTGGGGGCCAAGGTGAGTGGAAGGAAAACAAATTTCCAAGCAATATTTAGCATTTCCCTTTTTTATAATGATAATGTGACATCTGAGATAAACATAACTAGAAGGATGTATAACCAAATAGTTGACAGCAAATATCCTTGAAGGTGAGATGAAGAGGGTCTTATTTTACATATTTCTGTAAAGCATCCATTTTTAAACTTTTGTAAAATGGGGTGGGGAGAGTAAACATTTTTAATTTGGCTTTACTTTGGAGCACTCTACACTATGGGTATTGGAAATAGTTTGAGTTTGAAAATCACATTTAAAAGTAGAGGCTTGCCCACAAAAATAAAACTAGAGGAGGAATCTGCCATATAACCACTTATGAAAAACAAACAAACATGGCCCTGGGGGAGTTTAGAAGGTGAGCACCACACAGCAAGACTGGTGTGCTGGGAGGCTCATTCATCATGTCTGTGCTCCCCCAGCCCTGCTCTGACTATGTTCTCATAAGGTCAGTGGGACAACCATAGCAGTGGAAGGAGTGTAAAGTTAGATAAGGGATAGGAATGCTTTGCCAAAAGGCCGTAGTTTATAAAATGCACTAACTTGTGAACGTTTACTGTCTACCCAATTCTTGCCTGCCTAAGTAAGTCAGCTGCTGCTCCCTATTGTATACCTTTATACAATATTCCCACTCCACTCCCATCTAATTTTCCTGCATTTATTCAGGGAAGATCTGCCCCAGTTCCTGAGGGAGGGCAGCAAAAAGGGGAAAAGCACTTAGAAAGAGAAGGGAAGTGTTGAGGCTAAGAAAGAATGGGGTTAGAAGTGGGGAAAGCCACATGGAGAAAAGGTAGAATTGAGGAAGAGGAGGATGGTGTGTGGAGAATGAGACTGTAGATTGGAGGTGTGTGAAAATAAGAGGAGTGTCATAAAGAAATAGTTGAAGTGTTTCTAGGGTTGAAGAACCAAATCCTCTCAATGTCCTTTCTCATGATTTATGCCCATTGAAATGTGCTCAGTGTGCCTCTGAGGCTTGGCCATTAGGCCACTTGGGCTACAACAAAGACTCAGGAAGGGCATGATGGGTGTAGCACACAAGACAATGAGTACTTGTCCTGGGAGGGTGACCCAATTGATGCAGATGAGAAAATGCTCTGAGTGCTGAAAAGGGTCCAGATCTCAGGTGGCTTCAGAAATAGTTCTAAGTGAGTAGGTATTATTAACTGAATTTGAAAAGAAATACCCAATTTAGAGAAGTGGGAATTGAGAGAGTCAGAAGACACACCTACCTCCTGGCCATGTCCTTCCAGACAGTGTAAATTTACAGGTAGGGCCCTCGTACCCCCACTAAGGCATGATTAAGGGAAGGGTGGATGATTGGTGAATGCCTAGAATGACTTAAGTCACAGATATTTATGAAAGAAACACAATATAAACTATCAAATGTTGAAATAAGATAACTCATGGCAGCAATTCCTCTTGCCTATATTTAGTGTCTTTAATGTCTAGCCCAGAACCTGAATTGAGTTGCCTCCAATTTTAATTTTGATTTTTTTTCTAGTCACAGTGAACACTTTAGTGAAGCTGATATTTTCAGAGCAAATGAATTTGTGTTTAAGTCCTTAAAAAATATATTGTTGGGAAGCTGAGATGACTCAGTGGGTTGCACACTTGCTTTTCAGCCCTGGAACCCAAGGATTGAATCCCAAGCCTGGCCCAGGTGAACCCATATGCTGAACTGGGGTGTGCCCCCAGTTCTGTTCTTGCTGGGGTCTATGCGGGAGGCTCCCAGCACAGTTCCTGCTCTGTGAAGCCCTGTGCCCACCTGTGGAGTGAAACTATGGAAAACTAATGCTGTCAACTATGGAGACTGCTATGGGCCCTCCCCCTTCTCTCTGCTTCTATCTGTCTGTCTCTGTCAAAAAAACAATAAAAATAAATCTTTAAAAAATTATATATATATATATATATATATATTGTTTTATATATATTTATATATATAAAATATATATATAATATATATACAATATACAATATACAATATATTTAATATATTTACAATATATATATATATATATTGTAAAACAATATATATATATTGTTTTACACTGTAATTGACTTTTGGCTGCTCAGCATCTTCACTTTCTATCAATTGTATTTTAAAACATTGTGATGAACAGTTCCTGTGTTATCAAGTGGACACCACTGTTAGAGTGGTTTCTCGGTATCTGAGAACAGGTGGTTGCCCTTAATTTTTAAAATATTAGACTTGGGCTTTGGACTTAGAAGATCCAGACTTCAGGTTCTACTAATTATTATCTCAGGCAAGTTACTTATCTCTGAGCATCAATTCCCATCTATGAAATATGTATACAAATAGCAATTCAGAGGGGACATCATCAAGATGGCAGCATGAGAGGAGCTCTTGAAACCTCTCCTTGAAAGACAATTTAAACAACTCAAATCCAACCAGAGAATCCCTAAGTAGCGCACAACCTTGGCTGAGAGACCCAAGAAAATAGCTAAAGCTGGAAAAATGGAGGCGAGTGAGACAAAGAAAGGGAACAGCGTGGAGACCTGCCGTGGAGCGCGACCCGGAGACCAACCCAGTGACCAACCCAGAGGCTGACCCGAGTCCAGCAGAGGAGAGACTGACTGAGGTGGGAACATAAGGGCACGGGTCCAAGAGCAGAATGACTTTGGACGGGTTGGAGGGCTGAAATGGACAGAGGCAGAGGTGCAGACGGACAGAGCATGGGGTGGATGGAAAAGCGGGTGCGGCTGATGGTGGCGAGAGGCCCAGGTAGGAGTGCGGGGGGAGCAGCCAGGGTGTAGGGAGGGTGGCCAGAGAGCAGGGCAGGAGGCCAAAGCGAGACACCAATAGCAGCCAGAGATCGGTGTGGGTGACCAGAGTAAAGATCGGGCTGCCGGCACTTGAATTTGGCAGCTGGAGCTGGGCGCACATGGAGCTTGAGGTGGGCAACAGGAGCCAGAGGTGGGTGTTCCAGTGGCCGAAGTTGCAACACTGGGCATGTGTTGGTGGCTGAGGTGCACAGTGACCCTCAGTGAGGTGAAGCCCCAACCAGAGCACTGTGTGGCCTTAGACATGGAACCTGGCTGCTTCCCCTTGCTGCCTCCCAGCGCTCACCCCACAGGCCTTGCCCACAGTGGGCCTTCAGTGAGCTGCTGCTGGGAAGCCACCATTACCCTGTGACACAATCAGACCTGCACCTTTCCCAACAAACCCTGCCCTCACTCTTCCGGCTGAAGCCAGCAGAGGGAAGCTGCCATTACCCTGTGAAGTAAACAGACCTGTGCTTTTCCAAACAAGCCCTTTCCCCACTGTTCCCGCTGAAGCCAGCAGAGGGATCTAGGTGTGACAGCTTCTGACAGCAGTGGGATCTCAGAGGCATATAATACCATTACCCGCTGTACCTTCCCAAAGAGGAGTATACAGAGACCAGGGCAACTGAGTCAAAGAGAAGCCCATCTCCTAGGAAGTCTCCCACTGTGAAAAAACAAAATAAAAAAGAGGAAATATTATAAGACACTAACACCAGCTAGGAAGTAAAAGAAAGATACCTTCACATCTACAAAGGGAAAAGCCTTCATGTCCAGGAAGCAAAATGCTCCAGCAGTGATGAATACCCCTTTGAACAAAGGAGCTCAGAAAGAAAGAGAAAAATCTCCAGAAAAGGAACTTGAACATATGGGATTATATGAGCTAAATGACAGAGAATTCAAGGTTGCAATTATAAAAATATTCAAAGGGATCAGAGAAAAATGGTGTAACACAGAGAAGGAGCTAAATAATCTGACAAAATGAAATTTATGAAAAAGTTGCAAATAGAAATTCTGGAAATAAACAATACAATAAAAGAAATGAAAAATGAAATAGCTGGCATAGGAAGCAGAGCTGACAAGATAAATAAAAGAATTAGTAAAATCAAAGACAAAAATTTGAAAATGTCACAGAAGGCAGAAGAGAGAGACCTAAAAGTTTAAAAAAAAAATGAAACATATCTATAAGAACTATCTGACTCCATTAGAAAAAATAATACAAGCATAATAGGTATTCCAGAGGAAGCAGAGAACCAGATGGTCACAGAGAATCTATTTAGACAAATAGTAGATGAGAACTGCCCAAATCTATGGCAAGAACTGGAAACTCAAATCCAAGAAGGAAACGGGACCCCCAGCGACTTGAATCCTAACAGACCCTCTCCAAGGCACATTATACTGAAGATGTCAAAGGTCAAAGACAAAGAAAGAATCCTCAAGTCAGCCAGAACAAAGAACACCATAACCTATAAAGGAAATCCCATCAGACTCTCATCAGATTTCTCAACAGAAACTCTATAAGCCAGAAAGGAATGGAACAAAGTATTCAAAATATTTAAGGAGAAAAATTAGCAGCCAAGAATTCTATACTCAGCAAAATTATCCTTTAGATATGAAGGAGGAATAAAGACCTTTGCAGACATACAAAAACTGAAAGAATTCTCCAGCACAAGAAAAACATTTAAAGAAACACTGAAGGAGGTGATTGGACCTGAAACAAAAAATAAAAGTAAATAGGGGTAAACTGGAGCAACAAACATATAAAAAGGGGAGGAAGTAAAGACTTAAGTTTCCAAAGAGAATGGAGATAAGAAACATCCTTAAGAAAAGGAACCATTGCATATATGAAACTTTCTTTTATTTAAAGTTCATGGTAACCACTGAAAAAGAACTTAGAACTGGGACACATCAAAACAAAAGATGAGAATACAGAAAACAACAGTCATAAACACCATCAAACTAAAATAATCAATGGAAGAAAAATCAAAGAAGCAATAAAAAGAAAAGAGCTACCAGAACACAAAAGATAAAATGGTTATAGGAAATCCTCATATATCGATCATCACCCTAAATGTAAATGGACTGAACTCACCGATAAAAAGACACAGAGTAGGAAACTGGATTAAAGAACAAAAACCAACCTTATGCTGTCTACAAGAGACACACCTCATACACAAGGATAAACACAGACTCAAGATGAAAGGGTGGAAAAAAATACTCCAAGCAAATGGCACCCAGAGTAAAGCAGGTGTAGCCATACTTATACCTGACAAAGCAGACTTCAAGATCAAAAAGATAATAAGAGACAAAAATGGGCATTTCATAATGATAACAAGAAGATATTACTCTTATTACCAAAATTCACAAAACCACTACTAACAGATCTAAAAGCAGAAACTGACCAATACACAATTATAGTAGGGGACTTAAACACCCCATTGACAGACATGGACAGATCGTCCAAACAGAAAATAAACAAAGAAATATCAGCTTTAAATGATACAGTACAGCAACTGGACATAATTGACATTTACAGGACACTTCATCCTAAAACACAGGACTATACATTCTTTTCCAGTGCACATGGAATGTTTTCAAGGATAGACCACATGCTGGGACACAAAACTAACCTCAGCAAATTTAAGATTGAAATCATACCAAGTGTATTCTCTGATCACAAAGCTTTGAAATTGGAGATCAACTACAAAAAGAAAGCAGGAAAAACCACATATACATGGAGATTAAACAACATGTTATTAAAAAATTACTGAATCAAAGAAGAACTAAAAGAAGAGATTAAAAAATACATATAAACAAATGACAATGAAAACACAACATACCAAAATTACTGGGATGCAGCAAAAGCAGTAATAAGAGGGAAATTTATATCACTATAGGCCTTTCACAAGAAACAAGAAAAATTACAAGTAAACAACCTAATATCACATCTTTAATAACTAGAAAAATAAGAAAAACATCCAAAGCCAGCAGAAGAAAGAAAATCATAAAAATTAAAGCAGAACTAAATGAAATAGAAAATAAAAAAACAACAGAAAAATTAATACAACAAAGAGATGGTTCTTTGGAAAATTTAATACAATTGACAAACCCCGGGCTAGACTCACCAAGGGAAAAAGAGAAAACACACAAATAAACCAAATTAGAAATGAAAGAGGGGAAATTACAACTGATACCACAGAAATACAACTGAGTGATGGGCACATAATACGATGCATGAATGATGTGATGTGGACTTGTACATCTGTAAACTATCTAATTGTTACCAACCAATGTACCCTCATCAAATTTAACAATAAATTAAAAAAAATAAAATTAAAAAAAAATAAAATTAAAAATAATAATAAAAAAAAAGAAAATAGCTAAAAAAAAAAAAGAAATACAAAGGATCATACAAAAACATTATGAAGAACTATACGCCACCAAATTTTGCAACCTAGAAGAAATGGACAAGTGTTTAGAAACATATAGTCTACCTAGACTGAATCAAGAACTGAATAACCTAAACAAACCAATCAACTGTAAGGAAATTGAAACAATCATTGAAAATCTTCCCAAAAGCAAGAGTCCAAGGCCAGATGGTCTCACTAATGAGTTTTACCAGGCATTCAAAGAGAAACTAACACCTATCTTTCTCAAACTTTTCCAAAAAATTGAAGAAGAGGCAATACTTCCCAACTCATTCTATGATGCCAACATTACCCCAATACCAAAAGCCTGGCAAGGACATCACAAAAAAAGAAAACTAGACCAATATCTCTGATGAACACTAATGCAAAAATCCTAAACAAAATACTAGCAAATAGAATACAACAATGCATTAAAAAGATTATACATCACAATCAACTGGGATTCATCCCAGGGGCACAAGGATGGTTCAACATACGCAAATCAATCAATGTGATATACCACATTAACAAAATTAAAGATATAAACTTGATATTGATATAATTAAAGATATAAACTTGATATTGATATAATTAAAGATATAAAATTGATACGACTATATCAATTGATGGAGAAAAAGTATTTGACAAGATACAACATCCATTTATGATCAAAACACTTAATAAAATGGGTATAGAAGGAAAATACCTCAACATAATAAAGACCATATATGACAAACACTCAGTGAATGTCATACTGAATGGGGAAAAACTGAAACCTTTTTTTCTAAAATCAGAAACAAGAAAAGGATGTCTTCTGTCACCACTGGTATTCAACATAGTGCTGGAAGTCCTAGCCAGAGCCATTAGGCAGGAAAAAGAAATAAAAGGCATTCAAATTGCAAACGAAAAAGTTAAACTGTCACTTTTTGCAGACAATATGATCCTTTATATAGAAAACCTCAAAGATTCCACCAGAAAACTGTTAGAAATAATAAATGAATATAGTAAAGTTGCAGGATAAAAAATCAATGTACAAAAATCCACAGCTTTTTTATACACAAACAATGAAACTTTAGAAAAAGAAATGAGAAAAATGATACCATTTGCGATCAAAACAAAAAAAAATACTTAGGAATAAACTTAACAAAGAATGTGAAGGACTTATAAACAGAAAAGTATAAGACACTATTAAAAGAAATTGAGAAAGATACAAAGAAATAAAAAGATATTTCATGTTCATGGATTGTAATAACATAGTTAAAATGGCCATATTACCCAAAGCAATATACAGATTTAATTCAATTTCCATCAAAATCCCACAGACATTCTTGCAAGAAATAGATTTAAAAAATGATCAGATTCATATGGAACCACAAAAGGCCCCAAACTGCCAAAGCAATCCTCCAGGGAAAAAAATAAGGCTGGAGGCATCACACTCCCTGACTTCACTCTACACTACAAAGCATCAATAATCAAAACAGCTTGGTATTGGCAGAAAAACAGACATACAGACCAATGGAACAGAACCAAAAACCCAGAAATAAATCCACAAATATACAGACAGATAATCGTTGACAAAGGAGCAAAAAATATACAATGGGGAAAAGAAAGCCTCTTCAATAAATGGTGCTGGGGAAATTGGAAAACCACATGCAAAAAATGAATCTGGACTGTGAACTGTCACCATATACCAAAATTAACTTAAAGTGGATTAAAGACCTCCACATAAGATCCGAAACTATAAAGTGCATAGAAGAAGGCATCAACACTAAACTTATAGACCTTGGGTTCAGAGAGCACTTTATGAACTTGACCCCAAAGGCAAGGGAAGTAAAAGCAAAAATAAATAAGTAGGACTATATCAAACTAAAAAGCTTCTACACAGCAAAGAACACCATCAAGAAAGTAAAAAAAATGGGAGAAAATATTTGCAAACAATGCTTCTGATAAGGGGCTAATATCTAAAATATATAAAGAACTCATACAGCTCAACAACAACAAAAACCAGACGATCCAACTAAGAAATGGGCAGAAAACCTAAACAGGCACTTCTCTCCTGAAGACATACAAACAGCCAACAGATACATGAAAAAATGCTCAACATCGCTAGCAATTAGGGAAATGCAAATTAAAACCACAATGAGATGCCACCTCACACCTGTTAGAATGGCTATAATCAACAAGACAAGGATTAACAAGTTCTGGAGAGGCTGTGGACAAAAAGAAACCCTCATACACTGCTGGTGGGAATGTAAATTGGTACAACCACTGTGGAAGGAAGTGTGGAGATTCCTCAAAGAACTATAAATGGAATTGCCGTATGACCCAGCAATCCCTCTCCTGGGTATTTACCCCCAAAACCTGAAAACTTTAATCTGCAAAGATACATGTACCTCAGTGTTCACTGCAGCACTGTTCATGGTGGCCAAGTCCTGGAATCAACCAAAGTGTCCTCTGATAGATGACTGGATAAAGAAGTTGTGGTACATTTATACAATGGAATACTACTCAGCAGTAAGAAAAGATGAAATACAGCAATTTGTGACAAAATGGACATACCTTGAAAACATCTTATTAAGCAAAATAAGTCAGAATAAAAGAATCAAGAAACATATGACCTCATTTATAGGTCGAATGTAAAACTGAAAAGAACAAAGAAACAAAGATTCATGGACACAGTCAATAGTTTAGTGGTTACCTGAGGGTAAGGGGAGAGGTAGGTGGGAGAGATGGGTGGAGGGTGGTAGAGAGAGGGAATCAAACACAAGGTGATGGAAAGTGAGCTGATTCTGTGTGGTGAGCACATAATGTGATGTATAGACAATGTAATGTAGAATTGTACACCTGGAAACAATGTAATTGATATCAATTAATGTCACCCCAATAAATTTAACAAAAAAAGAAAATCCTGTTGGTTTTCTTCTCTTTCACATTATTAATTTTCTTTAGAAAACTATTTTCTCTATCAACAGTGCAATAACTCTAGACCAATATTTGAATCATAGGTCATTTAAAAGTATTGGGGTATTCATTCCAGACTTAATTAAATTTAACAATTATAAGTACTTACTGCAATCAATATTGAATTGCACTATAATGATTACTACCTCCTTTCAATACACCCACATAAAACCAAATGCTTCCAGACAGGCCCTAGTCTTACCATAATTTTACCAGCAATCTACTTTAGACCTATTGTAGCATTACACATGATTCTCAAGCCTCTTTCTTGCTTTCATCCCATTTCTTTCTTTGGAACATACATATAGACTGTGTTTCCTGAGATGAATTATGCAGATATGTCATCTCCTTTTCTTTTTTATTTTTTTATTGACACTTTTTTTTCAAGTTTAAAATATGAAGAAGCAAAAGTGGAAGAGTATGAAGGAGGTAGAAGTAAGTGGACAAGTCATGATAACACTTTTCCCCTTGCCCACTAGTACCTACTCAAGTAGCCACTCCCATGAATATCTTCAGTGGGAACGGGGAAGCTTATGGAGTTCTAGCATTGGTTTTTATGTTGAAAGAAATTATTTTTGCTAGTAGCATCTACAAATAATTTTTTTAATGTTTTAAAACTTTAGCTGAAATTAGAACCATGATACTATGGCCAATGATTAAAACTAAAAGGTCTATGCCCAGTTTTCAATATTTTGTAATAGATCACATAAGTCATAAAAAATTACCGGTAGTTTGTACAGAAAAAATAGTTTAAAATTGGCTCCTGCTATCTGTGAATCATGTTCCATCTATTATGGGTCTGAATAATCAAGGAAAGAGAACAGACTCTGTTCATTGAGCCTGTGATACAATTGGCTCCTTTAAGTACATGAACTCATTTAATTCCCCCACTCTTCTGGGCTCTGGTTACCACTGTCACCAACATGTAAGGAGAAGGGTAAAAGACAGAATGGCACAACTAGGTGGAAGCCACATTGCTCTCAGGATAGAGTCAAAATGCTGAGTCAGATCTAGAAGTGAGAAACCATAAGAAAATTTTTGAATTTATTTATTAAAAATTCTGTATTTATTCTTACATGTTTAAACTTCACTCACCTTCAAAGTACTCTTCGTTTGATGCAGTACACCTGTACACCTATCAAAATACTTTTTCCACTGTTCAAAACCATTTTTGAATTCAATGATTTTGATGCCTTTTAGTGCTTACATCATTTTTTTGTTTCAGGTGCTCCACATTGGCAAAATGTTTCCCTTTGAGGAATATTTTTGTCCGTGGAAACAAACAAACAAAAACTCTATTTGGGCAAGCTTGTGTGAATAGAGAGGGTGGGGCTTGGGGGTCATGCGGGGTTTTTTGGTCAAAAACTGCTGAACATTCAGCATGGTGTGAGTAGTTGCATTTTCATGCCACATATTGTTTGTATAAATCACCCATCATAAAATGGGTAAACATGTTGAGTCTCAAAAAAAAAAAAACTACTGAAGATGATCACAACCTCTCACACCAGCTGGCACACTGATGCAAATGGGTTCTTAGAACACTTACCTAATTGGGGAAGCCTGTACTACAAAGGGCCCACCCTTCAGAAGATAATTCTAGGGGGCATTGAGTATGCCCCCCATATTTCAAATTTGTGCCAAATTTCAGGACACTCAGTCTCCAGGGTGAACTGCTGTTGGACCTAGTACCTTCAACAGGAACATTCACCAGGATTCCCTGATCTGTCTTGCTCCATCCTTGGGCCTTTTCTGTAATTGTCATTATGCCAGCTCACCTATCCTTTCTCACACTAAAGCTCTTCCATGTGGAACTACTTTAAACTTTCAGATTTTTTTTGCAGTTATGTGACTGGAGGAATACAGACTTTTACAATGTCCATTCATATGTGCAGCAACATTTCAAAATGGGTGGAGAAAACTAA
The DNA here is from genome assembly GCA_004027555.1 of Craseonycteris thonglongyai. Classification (NCBI taxonomy): domain Eukaryota; kingdom Metazoa; phylum Chordata; class Mammalia; order Chiroptera; family Craseonycteridae; genus Craseonycteris; species Craseonycteris thonglongyai. The sequence goes on from PVKE010017866.1 coordinate 20,457, forward strand.
TACTGAAGGACAAATAATAAAAAACTAATAAAACTAATACTGAAGTTTTATTTTACTCTTCACATTTTTAAAAATTTGTCAAAATGCTAAAGCATATTTTGAGCATTTTAGGTTTATCAGCTGTTTTGGATAAAATCAGTAAAATAGGTGAATCATTAAGTGTAAGCTTTATTTGTCTTTACTGGTTTATATTTTGCTATGTTGATCCTGAAGTTGAAAACTTTTTGTTCTATACTTTTTGACCTAAGAGTTCATTAACAAGAGAATTTGGGGAAGCCGGGATGGCTCATTGGGTTAAGTGCTCACTTTGCAGCCCCAGGGACCGAGGATCAAATCCCGGCTCCGGCCTCTGCGGACCCATATGCTGAACTGGGGAGTGCCCTCAGTTCCGTTCTCACCGGGGCGAGACCCTGGCCCAGTTCCTGCCCTGTGCAGCCCTGCCCACCTGTTGAATGAAACTATGTGGAAAAACCAATGATGTGCCACTATGGAGACTGTTCTGGACCCTCCCCCTTTTCTCTATCTCCGTCTCTGTATATATATCTATATCTATATCTATCTATATATATATATATATACACCGTATTTTCCAGCGTATAAGACGACCGGGCGTATAAGACGACCCCCTAATTTTACAGTTAAAACATAGGTTTAGGCCTATATTCGCTGTATAAGACTACAGCCTCGGAAGTGGGGCGTACTTATACAGTGAATGTAGGCCTAAACCTATGTTTTAACTGTAAAATTAGGGGATCGTCTTATACGCCCGGTCGTCTTATACGCCGGAAAATACGGGGTATATATATATATATATATATATATATATATATCAAAAAACAAAACAAGAGAATTTGTTCCCTATGAATTAATGAGAATATTATTTATGAACGAAAAGTTTATTTTCTGTATTTCTTTCTTGCAGAGGTCCCATCCCTGGCTAGGCATAGAACACTTCAATTATCTAAACCAGCGGTGTCAAACTGGTGGCCTGCAGGCTGCATGGAGCCCCCGAGGTAATTTTTTGTGACCCACAATGCTCTGAAATAAAATGAAAATAGAAAAAAATGTTATGAAGAAAATAGCGCTTAGGGGAGATCGAGGCAATACCGTACACACAATTCCCTCGTTAACCCTTTAACTACTGAACACGAGTATACACATGGCCCAGTACCTTTCCTGGGGACCTGGGGGCATGTATAAATGCGCTGACTCAGCTCCGGCAATGTTTGTAAATGTGATGTGGCCCACATGAATCTTGCCTGTTGCACCAAATGGCCCGTGTTTTAATTGAGTTTGACACCCCTGATCTAAACCATTGTTTGGATAGATCTGAGCAAAGAAAAGCAAGGGTAGTAAGGGGAATAATTTTAGAAATTTAACTATGTTGGGTTAACTGTCATGTATTTCTGTTGATTTTTAAATATAGCAAATATTATTGCCCTTCATAGGATACATTCAAATATAAATGCTGGTTTTATGGAGAGACAATGCCTTGATTGATTTAACATATCAATTCCTTACAGTGTATAAATTTGGTGAATTCATTACTTTTCAGACCTCCTTACCTGATCACTTAAATCAATATTTAGGGGCCAAGAGCAACTCTTATAAAAGGGGATGGAGGAGGATTTACATTAACTGAAACAAGCAGGCATGCATTTGAAGTAAAAGCAAATTTTTCCTAAAACAGCTTGCCATTGTCTCTTTTCTTTTATATAATAGCCTTGATTTTAAAAAGGGGTAAAATCAGCATAGTGAAGAAAGCTGTCTAATATAGAGGTACATATTATTTATGGTGGCAGTTGTTTTTCAGTTATCTCAAACTTTATTACCTGAGAAAACAAGTCCAATACTAATAGAAAAAAAATTATTCCACCTAGTGAAGGCTAACACTGTGGTCACAGAGCCAGCTGAAAAATAAGCAACCATGGAAGGATCATTTGTCCTTTTTATTAATGAGGCCAATCAAGACCCAATTCAGGAACCAGACATCAGTAATATGACTGACTTGATTGACAGAGTCCAGTGGCATCACCAAGGAAATACCAACAATGGACCCACTTGGGGATTCTATTGCCTGTGAGCACATTCTGCTCCCTGACATTACAGTTGACTTTCCAGTACAAAGTTTGCCTTTATTTGGGTTAGCCTATTTTTGTTGTTTTTTGCTCTTTATTAATGCACTTTTATAATCCACCACTCTGGTTGCTTCTCATCTTATCACCCTGATAAATGTGGAAAGAAAAGCAACCCCTCTGCTATTGTTAAGCCATAGCTTCAGTTCAAAAATAAATATGATCTATTGGCATTGCCATTTTGATTTCTCTCCCTGAAGGATTTTCTTTGGGGTTGTAAACTTGTCCTACTGTCACATATTTTTTTTCTTTTGAATCAATGTTCTGTATTCTACAAATCATGCAGAAAGATTGTGATATATTCCCTTAGTTCAAAACACATTGCGCAAAATTGAAAGAGAAAAGGACACAACAGAGAATGCACAGGTACTCTCTTAAGCAAGCAAAGCTAATTTATTTTCTGGTCTTAACTCACACATTATCCATTTGTTTTTCTTTTATAGACTAATATCATAAGAATCTCCAACAGAAGAAATGCTGAGAGGGTTAGAATCTCCCGAAATGGTGGTATTAATAATGGAACAAACTAGAACTGGTGACAAAGATATCAAGTCTGAAAATGACACAAAGAATATAAATGTTGTGGATGGCTCACCATCGCAAATTCTTCCTATTAGCCAAATATTTTAATTTACTTTGCACTATTTATGGTAAAATATAGAACATAGAATCACACAACACATCCAAAAAGGCTTTGCTGGTGACATTTTATAATTCACTCTTTTTGTCATACATGTCTTTAAATAATAAATCGATGGCAATTAAAATCAAAGAATATTTCTTAGGAGTTTATTTTATGTGTATCAGCACTTTAATTCAAAAAAGGATTTAAAGTGTTTTTTGAGGTGAAAAGGAAAAATGCTAAACAAAAGCAAGAACTTTAACATGAATCAGAACTAAAGATGATCTTTAAGAACTAAATGCAATGTCTGTAGTTCTCCATGCTTCTTCTGGCAATGGTGTGCCTAGATGAGAAGGGCTACACCCTATTTGCCACCACTTTATCCCAAGGGCTCCGATATGGTTGAGCATAGGTAAAATTCAGAATTGAACAAATGTCAAGCAACATATGTGTCAATGAACAGTTTGGAATCTGATGTCCAAGATTTATTTGTATATCTAGGAGTGTTAGAATTGTTTGCCATCAGATTGAAACTCACCCCACATATAATTTACCTGGCCACAAAAGTCCCCTCCCTCTCCACTCTATACTTCTGGACCACCAAACACTCATAGACATACAACAGAGATACCTCAAAGCAGTATGCTCTCCAACACTGAAAATCAAAAGAGCTCTTATTAAACATTCTTAAGACCCCTGTTCTAGGAGGTACATGGTCATGAAGTAGCATTCTTAAGCCTCACAAGGTCTTCTACTTGCCGTGTATAAATTATTGCCAAAATTATTACCAGGAGGTAGGAAATAGGAGTAATTGTTTTATAATTCAAATGAAAAATCAGAAGAAATTGGAATTTGCAAAATAAAATTTAGTTGAGGTGGAAAATAAGACAATAAAGTACCAAGTGATCTAAAAGAAAGAATTCCAAAATTATGTACATGTGCACTCATGTGTGTGTAGCATATATAGTGTGCATAATAAAGGTATATAAAACATTCAAAAGAAGATAATTTATTTAGTTCATTCTCTTTGTTTAATAGGCCCACAGAGGACATTTTTGTTAATTGCTCTTATTGGTATTATTATTGCTATTATCATTGTCTTCATCTTGCAAGGTAGTCCTACTTACTTAATGCTTCCTTTTCACCCACTGTAAAATATCCTAGGAGAAGAAGCTTCAAAGGCTCTTTGCTTTTTCTTATGAGCTGGAGATTTAGGAACTACAACCCTCTATCCACATTTATCCCCCACTCCACACACACACAAACACAAACACAACTCAGTTAAGAATTCTACTGTTAATCTATAAATTATGGACAATTATTATTCTTAGTAAAGATATTTTTAAAGAGACTTACTTCCATGACTGTTTTTAAAAGGAATAAAACTGCAAAATGATTATATACATGTGTACATGCTTATAATCGCGTGTCTCTGGTGTTGGTGTGTGCTGTCTTTGTTATACAACTCACTGGTAGATACAGTTTTCATCAAAGAAATAAGACAAAATGCTCAATTTGAAATTAATTTTAGCTTGGATTTGTAGCTATTTTGTATGACTTCTAAACCCTTCTGTTTATATATAACAAAGTGAAGGTGAAAAAAAATCTTCTATGCTTAAATAAAGTATTTTGCATTAAAAGTGTTTATTTTCTCTCCTAATTATAGTATCTAAATTGAAAAATATTTTATACTGTTTTATACTGTTGTCTGTACCGCTTCATTCATAAGAAGATTCAAAGATTCAGTCAAAACACTGGAAAGAGATTTAAAAATAATAGATCATATCCAAAGAGATCCTTTCAAAATATGAGAAAATAGTACTTATTTGTTTGACATTCAACATTGTTTTATATTAGTTTCAGATAAATAGCATAGTGGTTAAACATTTATATAATCTACAAAGTAATCCCCCTGGAGAAGATAGTACTCTTAAAAGCTGCATAAAGTTCAGTAATAAAGAAAAATTGGGACCATAATTTAGACCATAATTTAGGCTCACTGGAAACGCTCTTTAAATAGATTCAACAATTTAGCAGAACACAAACTTTGAACATTTATGAGAATAATTCATTTATATTGAACTAGTCTTCAAATTAAGGTTAAGGTGGAGATGCCAGGGTGACACAATGGGTTGAGCTCTCATCTTACAGCCCCCTGGGTCCAAGGATTAAATCCTGCACTGTCTTGTGTGGACCCATATGCTGAATTGGGGTTTGCCCCCAGTTTGGTTCTCACTGGGGTGAGCCTTCCAAGTGAGAGGTCCCAGGTTCACCTCCAGCCCCAGGCATGCTTCCCATGTGGTAGGCTCCCAGCTTGCAGGGACATGCCTCCCATGCAGGCAGCCCCTGGACCAGTTCCTACCCTGCATAGACCCACACCCACCTGTGGAATGAAACTATGTAGAAAACTGATGATATGCAATTTTCTTCTCTGGGCCCTCCCACCTCTCTTTGTCTCTTTCTGTGTCAAAAACAATAAGAATAAAATCTTAAAATAAAGTTAAGGTACATCTAAAATGCTATTTTATTAGTATAATATAGAAACACAAATAAAATCTTGTTTATGAAGCAAGCATAAAATTAAACAAAAAGAAAAAATGACATACTCATTTTCTCTTTTATTTTTAAGATTTATTTTATTGTTTGAGATAAGTCAAAAAAGAGAATGAAAGAGAGAGAGAGAGAGAGAGAGAGAGAGAGAGAGAGAGAGAGAGAGAGAGAGAGAGAGAGAGTAGGACAGGGCCCAGAGCAATCTCCATAGTTGTATGTCATTAGTTGTGATGTGGTTTCATTCCACACAGGTAGATATGGGACCACATAGGGCAGGAACCAAATCAGGGGCCTCCAGCATTGGAGGTGAGCATCTTCACCACCAAGCCAAACAGGCAGTTACCAGTTAGTTGAAGCACAATTCAGCATATGGGGTTGCATGGCCAGGGCCAGGAATCAAACCCCAGACATCACAATTACAAGGCAAGTGCTTAACCACTGAGTTATCTTAGCATCCCCCTGGCATTCATTTTTCTTAACACTGGAAAATATTTCAGAGGTTTTGACTTCATATTATATATATTTTTTTAATATTTTATTTTTATTTTATTTTAGACAGAAAGAGAGAGATACAGGGACAGAGAGAGAACTGAACTGTGGGAGCTCTCCAGATCAGCATGTGGGTCCGCCTGGGCCGGAGCCAGGATTCGATCCTCGGTCCTCGGGGCTTCAAAGCAAGCGCTTAACCCGCTGAGCCATCCCGGCTTTCCCTTCATATTATATTTTAAAGTACATAATGTATATATCAAACATGTACACACCAAAATAAAAACTAAATAAACAGCTGAAAAATATATAGAAATAGATTTTTTAAGTAATTTTAGATAAAGAAGGCCGTTTTAAGCATGACACTAAACATAGAAGGCATAATAAAATGAAAACAAATACAAACACAGTTATTACATAAAAATGTAACACTTCTGTGCAATAAAAGAAAACAACATTGAAAGACCAAAGATTAGTAGAAAACGATCTATGCAACGTATTTACCTGGAAAAGATTTTCATCTTCATGATAGATTTTAAATGGTTGCAAATTTTTCACCATCTCTTCCATCAGTGCTGGTCCCTATATCTCCTCCCACTGAAGTGATCCTAGGTCTGCTTTAACTGTAGGAATAGAAAAGATGCTGTGCTGATTTCTGGGTCCAGGTGGACCTTAGGAGACTGCAGGCTTTCACTCTGACTTGGAGCCCTAAATTGCACATAAGAAATCCAATCACCCTGCTAGAGTGACCACATGAACAGGAAGAAGGATTCAACTGAGCAGAGGCTTCTACTCATTGCTACCAAGGTGACAGACATGTGAGTGCAGCCACCTTGAAACTCCTAGGCACTGGAGTGACTTGAGACAATGGCACTTGGAATAGAAGAATCACCCAGCCAGGCCCTGATTGAATTCCTAACCTACAAAGTCATGAGATGTAATTAAAATTGTGATTATTTTAATCCAATAAAAACTGGAATATTTTAATCCAATAAAAAGTAATTAAAATTGTGGTTATTTTAATCCAATAAAAAGTGGAATAGTTTGTTATATAAAAATAGATAACTGGAGTAATTCTTAATTTATATCAGGGTTGGCGAGACATAGCTTGCAGACCACCAATGAACTAACTGCTAAGCAATTTGGGGCTGATCAACCTGAATTAAGAAAAAAGTGTTGTAGCGGATGCTACATTATTCCAGGGCCCAGTGGTTACGCAGCTAAACATAAAAGAAACACTTATTACACACACCTGTGCAACAGTAAGAGGCGAGAATCAGCTCTTCACGATTGAGGAAGATGTTTGTACTTAAGCAAATGAAAATAAATAGCTGGTGGATAGCAACACTTGGAGAAAATTAGAAGTAGCTGGTGGATAGCAACACTTGGAGAAAATTAGAAGTAGCCCTTGCCCTGAAAAAGTCTGCCAAGCCTTGATTTACATAAACAGATTTTATATATCATTAAAAAATCACACAGCTCAGTGAAGAGATAAAGATACTAATAAGAAATTTATGGCAGAAATCCAACTTACCATTAAAGACATATAAAGAATCTCAGGCAGGAAAGCCGGGATGGCTCAGAGTGTTAAGCACTCCCTTTGCAGCCCTGGGGACTGAAGATGAATCTTGGCCCCGACCTGTGCAGACCCATATGCCAAACTGGGGTGTGCATCCCATGTGGGAGGCCCCCAGCCCAGTTCCAGCTCTGTGCAGTCTCCTCCCACCTGTATGGAATGAAACCTTGTCAAAAAGACCTAATGATGTACAACTGTGGAGACTACTCTAGGCCCTGCCCTTTCTCTCTGTCTCTCTCTGTCAAAAACAATAAAATAAACTTTTAAAAATAAACAAATAATCTCAGGCATGCTAGTAATTGAATAAATGAGATTTAGGCATGTTAGTAATCAAATAAATAAATTTTTTTTTTTTTACTTTCTAAAAACATTACAAATTTCAATAATATGAAGGCTATGGAAGTTAGGCACTTCCATATATTAGTTATGCTAATAGAAACTGGAAATCTGATAATAGGATATTCACAAAACCTTCTTTTTTTTAAGTCTGATACAGAACCCAAGACAAAAGCAAGGAGAGAGAAACTGATCATTTAATTGTATTAAAATGTAAAATAGGGAGATCAAAGATGGCGGCATGAGAGGAGAATGCCTAACTGCCTGGGAAGGGCCTTGTGAAGAGAGGGGAATCCACAGGGACAACCCTGAGAAGAAACCTCAACTAAGAGAACCACACAACGCAGAACAACACCCAAAGATTAGAGAAAAAAGGGGAGAGTGGGAGAGGAAAGAGGAAGCAGCGGTTCGGGGACAGAGACTCAAAGCTCGGCCCGGGGCTGGCAAAAACAAAGGGGCGTTGGGGGACTATGGTCAAAGTAGAGCTGGATAGAGGACGGGCTGGAAGCTGAGACCTACTAGGGAGCGTGGAAGCCCCACAAGACTGTGGACAATTTAACATCCAAACTCAAGGGACAGCACACAGTGCCCTAATCAGATCACAGAGCCTAAAGTGGAACAAGGACTGAGGAGCAGGGCGGCTGCACTTTCCGGCCGGCAGGGTGAGAGCAGGGCACCAGCCCACAACAGCTCAGCACCCGTGATTTACAGAGGAGATTGACTGTGAGGGGAGTGCCTTCTGAAGACAGAGCTCTTGGAGTGAGGGCTGGGGCTTCAGTGGGCATAGCTTCATTGGACGTGCTTAGAGTGAATCCGGCGGTCTCAACAGAGCCGGGAGCACAGAGCAGCTGCTGCCCGAGCTACGGCCTGTGCGCACAGGGCTTTCGGCGCCCTGCCCACTGGGCTGCTGTGGCACTGCTGCGTGCATGCACCCAGGCTTTCGACGCCCCGCTCACGAGGCCACCTCGGTGCCACTGCCAGCGCGCAACTGGGCTTTCGGCGCCATGCCCCCAGGCCACTGAAACACCGCTGCTTGCTTGCCAGCACGCAATTGGGCTTTTGGTGCCCTGCTAACCAGGCCGCTGAGGCACTGCTTCCAGTGTGCAAGTGCACAACTGAGCTTTCTGCGCCCAGCCCATTAGGCCGCTGCGCATCGCTGCGTGAAAGCACCCGGGCTTTTGGTGCCCCGCCCACCGGGCCGCTACATCGCTGCTGCCTGCCTGAAAGACATGACGCCCTGCCCACTGGGCCACTGCGGCACTGCTGCCTGCTCATGAGCGCACAACTGGGCTTTTGGCATCCCCCCCACTGGGCCTCTGGGGCGCTGCAGCCTGCGTGCGCAACTGGGCCGCCGACCGGGTCGCCGCGGTGTCATAGCCTCCACGCGGGACTGCATGGCTGATGGCGGCCTCTGCCAATCCCCAGCCCATCCAAGTGCTGCCCTGTGGGCATGGCTTGCAGATACAGTTGAAGGAGGGGTAGCCAGGCTGAGGAGAGAAAGACCGGAGCTCCTATACCCCGCCCACCACCTGCTGAACCACCAGCACTGAACCACCAGCTCCCCTGCTGAAAGAGGAATCTGCTATTGTGTCTCAGGCCCGCCCTAGCTCCTACTCACATGCCTCCACCCCAGGCCACACCTTTACTACCCTGCTATCTAACAGCTAAGACAGCAACCTGAAGTGCCCCAGGACACAGAAGCTGTCTGCTTCCCCCAACCCTCTCCCAAAATCTCCTTCTCCCACAACTGAGCCCAAAAGAAAAAATAAAGAGAAGCCCATCTGATAGGCAAACCCCAGAGGGAAAACAGACTCATGCCTAAAGCAAAAAGCACCACATCAAACACAATGCACACCTCAGAATCCAAAGCCTCTCCAGGAGATCAGGGGCAGTCTTTAGTAAAGGACCTTGCACACTTGGAATCAAATCTAAGTGAAACAGAATTCAGGGCTGCATTAATCAAGACACTCAGAGAGCTCACTCAATGCTGGCAAAGTACCCAGACACAGTTAAATGACCTCAACAAGAAATTTTCTGAGCAAAATGAGTACTTTATCAACAAAATTGAGAAGCTAGAG
>PVKE010017867.1:0-30227 GCA_004027555.1 Craseonycteris thonglongyai
AAGAGGACAGTTGCTGGGACCAGGTTAGTAGTCAAAAGTTAGATTTATTTTGAAGGCAGAGATAAATGATGGGATTTATTGAAGGATCAGACATAGAATGTGAAAAAGAAATAGAACCAAAGATGATCCAAGATTATTTATTGATACATTTTTTACTTTTGTTTTTTTATTTCTATTTTTTTGAGAGACAGTAAAAGAGAGAGAGAGAGAAGGGGGACCCAGAGCAGTCTCCATAGTTGTACATCATTAGTTGTGATATGTTTCATTCCACACGGGTGGATGTGGGAGGCCGCACAGGGTGGGAGCCCAACTAGGGGCCTTGGCATGGGAGGCGAGAACCTTCGCCAACGAATCATCCCGGTGGTTACCAAAATTGCACCACAATTCCGCATATGGGTTTGCATGGGCCAGGGCAAGAAATGGAACCCTGGACCTTCCAATTGCAGGGCAAGTACTCAACTGTTGAGCTATCCCAGCATCCCCTGACCCAAGATTTTTGACCTGATCAACTACTAGAACAGAATTATCATTAAATGAAATGAGGAAATGCAGGGGGATTTTGTGGGAACACCAGCAGCTCAGTTTGGACCTGTGAAGTCTGAGATGCCTGTTGGACAACCACGTGGAGTTGCCCAATAGGTAGATATGTGGGTCTTGAGTTCTGAGAAGCAATCCAGGCCAGAAATTGAAATATGGGAGTCACTAGCATTTAGGTCATTCTTACATGTCTTGAGGTTAGATGAGCTGAGCAAGACAGTGAATTTAGATAGAAACGGACCAGAGATTCTAGGACTGAGCCTTGGGGCACTCCAATATTTGGAAGTCAAGGAGATGAGGAGGAAAAAGCAAGAGACCATGACAAAGCAGCTAGACAGGTAAGGGACAGACAGGCCTGTGTAGCATCCTGAAGCCAAAAGAAGGAAGTGTTTCCAGGAGAAACCAATTGTGATTGATATACTGATAAGTCCAGTAAGGTAAAGACTTGACCATTTAATTTGCAATGTGTGGCCATTAGTGTCCTTAGTGAGTGCTTTCAGTGGAGAAGATCCAAGAGAGCAGGAGAGAGGAGAGAAACTAGATCAGTGAGTACGTACAAACAATTTAAGGAGTTATGCCGTAAGTGGAAAGAGAAGAGAACAGGAGCTAGAACTATTGGATTTTTTGTTTCAAGATGTAATAAATAAAATAAATTCCAAGTATTTTATTAATAAACTTATTAAAGTTATTACATGTAGAATTTTAAAGTATATTTTAGGAACAACTTGTTATCAAGTTTGTCTCAATAATCACCTTTTACCAGAGCTAAGTATGAAAACCCTGTTTTATGAGTTCTGCATATAAACTGGCAATAAAGCATAATGAGGAGTGTTTGGGGTGGCCTGGGATGGTCGGGGCTTCCAGGTATTTTTAGAACTAGCTTCTGAATTAATGCCTCCCTCTGTGCACTACTCCACCACCTCTCCCTCTGGTTAAACCTCTACATTGAGGAAATCCTCCAAATCGTACATATAAGCATTTGCAGCCCTAACCAATAGGACACAAACACGCTTAGGACGATGCTGTGTTTGTTACTCTCTTGGTGACATTTAGAAATGAACTTGGGAAAAATTTTCAAGGCTCCAAAGATATTCAAGGTCAATATATTGTTTTTTTTAACTGAGTTGCAAGGACAAAAAATGTCAAATGCCAGAACATTCAAAGGCACAGCTGCTATCGTATCAGAAGCTAGTATTTTAACACTGTCTCAAGAAAGATACTGAAATACCCTTACTGTAATTTCTCCTCTAGTTGTACAGCCTTCTTCTTTAGCTCCTGCTTCTCCTTGATCACCGTGTGGGCTGTGATTTCAGCTCTAATTTTCGAAGAGGAAAGCCTGACTGATTCATCCTCCAGCTCCTGCACTCTGTCTCTCAAAGAGGTGAGGAGAGATGACTTTCTGGCGTTGTTCTCTTTGTAGTTCTCCATTTCAGCTTTCAGTTCTTGACAGGAAACTTCTTTAGAAAGCATTTTGGATCGGAGGTCTCGAAGCTAACATGGAAAAGAGAAAGTCAGAAAGGATTTCCACAGCATAAGTCTGAAGTACCTTTAAGAAACCCAAAATTATCATTTAAAAATTCACTCTTTTGGGGAAGCTGAGATGGCTCAGCGGGTTAAGTACTCACTTTACAGCCCTGGAGACCGAGGATCGAATCCAGGCCCCAACCCAGGCGGACCCATATGCTGAGCTGGGGTGTGCCCCCAGTTCAGTTCTTGCCGGGGCCTATGTGGGAGGCTCCTGGCCCAGTTCCTGCCCTGCGCAGCCCCGTGCCCACCTGTGGAGTGAAACTATATGGAAAACTAATGCTGTCAACTATGGAGACTGCTCTGGGCCCTCCCCCTTCTCTCTGTCTCTCTCTCTGTCAAAAAACAATAAAAAAAATAAATCTTTAAAGATTCACTCTTTTATTCATGACTTAATCCACCTTTCCTTTCTTCTTTTCATATTTGTATCTTTATTGCCAGATGGAAAATTATGCCTAAATAATAGACTTCATGTTCTATTGGTGGGGTTTTTTTTCAGAACCAGTTGAGCAATGTCTTGTGGTAATTTAGTCTCACTCAAGAGACATTTGTGGTATATTTTGCAAAGGTAGTCAAATATTTTGCAATGGTAACCCATTTTCTAAATCCGTATTGCTGCTAAAATAAAACAAGGAACCTACAAGCTATACTATTTGTCATTTCATAACCACAGTTGTTTTCCAAGTAAATAAAGATTATCCAATATACCACTACATATCTCCCACTTGCCTTCTGGACCCTTATTGTGAGTGATAAAGACAAACAATATTCAGATTTCTGGGGAAAATATGGGAGAAAAGAAAAGTCATTATAGGATTTATGCAAAGCAAATATTTTAACACTTATGAATTCTGTGGCATCAAAATGTTGAACAATGTATGTGCTCTATTAAGTTAAGATGTCAGGTCCACCTTATAAGAACACTTTATGAATACATGTTCTTTGGAAGTGTGAGTATGCATCATACATTCATTCTCTCTTCCTTACACACACACAAACACACTCACATGTCGTCTTTCAGTGAGATCACTAGTTAACTCACAGACAAGCTTTGACTCCTCTGGACCAGAAGGCTGTGAGCAGAATGGGTCTAGAGAGACTCTCAGAAATTCCATAATAGACCTGATTTGGCCCAGAGGATAGACAGAATCCAGTCATTTTTCTAGAATTTCCCCTAGTCAATTAGAACTACCACAGGAAAGGGACTTAGAATTCCATCCTACCAGCTACAGCTTGCAAGCAATCCACACGAAGGGACCATGTTCGGAGAGATGCTACAAGTTCTCTGAAGCCCACACAGCCTCAACCCAAAGTCCCCAGCTGCCCCCAGGTTGGTCTCTCAAGGCTGTGGAGCTTCTCTGAGATCCAGAATGCAGCCCATGTGCCTTTGCTTTGCAGTGTGGCAAATGCAAGAGCTTTCAGGCAGTCCACAACTGGGAGGTGGGCACACAATAAGGGAATAAGTATAAACTGTGCCTGAGGACTTAAATCTGCAAACCGTTGTCCTACTTGTAATCACCTCTGTGCTCTGCTTTACTCTACAAGAAGCTAAGAAGTCCCATTTCTGAGTTACGAAGATACATAAACTTACCTCAGACTGAGCACATTCAAATTTAACCAAAATTGCTGCAAGTTCGCTTCGGGCATTTTCAGCCACATTCCGATAGTGGTTTAATTGCTCCCGACTGACTGGGGCTTCCAAGAGATGATCGTAAATTTCCTGATAGAGTTCCCCAAAAAACAAAATATAAACATGAGAGAAAGCAATCTTTCCTATGCAGCTGTGCAGAGCAAGACTAAGTGCAGACGGGTTCTCTGTAGTCCAGATGAGTCAAAAATGCTGCCCAGAGAAGAGATTTGTTCAGATCATTTCACTCTCAGTCTCAAAATTCTAAGGGGGGCAGAAGGCAGCTCAGGAACAAACAACGTGCTTCCCCAGGATGGCATTTAAGAACTGATTTTTGTCCATCTGACTGAAATGCTCTGTGACCACTGACTGGAACCTATAGTCAACAAAGACTAGTCAGAAGAGACACAAGGGGACACGGCATGAACTAGGAGGCAGTTTTCATTGTTCTGCTTCCGGACAACAAAGATCATCAACTCATCTCCTCCGTAGAATAGTGTTTTGTCTGATTATCAAGGAGATCATGTGAGTTAAACGTAAAAGGCTGTATCCTGCATAATTATTCACTATGCCATTTAGCCTTAGTCTCAGAGCTTATCTCAGGGTCACTGAAAGTGACTCAAATGAGTGTCTGAGGCCAGAGAGGGTGTGGTGGTATCTCATGAGTCCCTGGTGCATCTAGAAGGGATCAGCCCTTGGCTCCACGAATGGCTGCAGTGCAGAAACATGGATCCCAGCATGGCCGAACTAGTCCCATTTTTCAAAGCAAGTCGTATATCTAGACTTTTTCAAGTAACAATTTCCAGCTTTTGCAGCGTGGTAACTAATTTCAATGTTTGAAAAAGAAACACCATATGACCCAAATAAACGCATCTGCAGAGCTGGTTTGATGGCAATGTCTGGTTCTGTTTGGGTCGTACTCATGCCATAACGCCATAATTCTTTCAAGAATTATTCCTGAGCTTGACGAGATACCTACACCCAACCTCTGTGGGGTTTCCAGGTCCTGTGGTCTTTGGGAAAGACATTGAAGAAAGCCACTCATTTCTGAGGGAATATGAAAGAGGTCACATAAAGTGGGGGTTTCCTGGAATTAGCTAAGTGGCCTCAGGGGAAACCCAGTAAAACCTGTTCATGACTGTCCAGCTACTCACCTGCCAAAGACTACTGTTTGGAAATACTCATGAATTCAAAAACAATCCTAGAGCTATTAAATTTACAACAAACGTTGTCATGACTAGTGTGCTTCAATGCACAAAATGCCAAACAAAACCTTCAGTGCACTTAGTAACAGCCGGTGTTTGCCAACCACAACATATCCAAGAGGATGGTAGGTTTGTAATCCTGGGGAGAAAGCATGAAACGTTTAACAGCATCTAGTAAGAGCACCACATCCTGTTCAGCCCGACTCAGTATTCAGAGGGAACTTCTCCACCCTACCCACCACAGCAGTACATCTTCTAACGTCTGCCATGGTGAGGACCCGGGTCACCTAGGAGAGGCTGGGACTGTACTATGCTCAGCACACTGTTCAATAAAACTCATTAGGAAAAAAAGTTCCTCAATAGCTATGATTATTTCTTCCAATGACTAACATCATTTTTTAGGCAATGATGTAGTCATCCCATAATTTTATATCTCTTTCTTATGAAAATATATCTCGTGCCCACTGGATGTGATATTAAGAGCCACACAAAATAGTTTAGGAGGCCCTTCATTTTAGGAGGTTATAGTCTGATGCAGATGATTACCCAAAGCATAAACCTCTTCAAATGTTCATGGGTGAAAGAAATTACACATTAAGATATCATTACCTTTGACGCTGGAACATGGCCTCCATTAGGAAGACTCATGATTATTGAATTTAGAAGACAGTTGCTAGGTCTAGACCACCCTTCACAGTCCAGCAGACTGGAGATTATTTGTCAACAAATATTTACTGAAAGCTGACTCTGACTTAGGCACTGAGCTTACAGTCTAATAAGAAAAACATCATTTATCAATCTACCACACTAATGATTACATAATTACAAACTGAAATCAATTCATGGAAGGAAAGAAAGAAGCAGATAATAAAGGAAAGTGATTTAAGATTAGGGAAGTGGGAAGGAAAGATTTCCCTAAAGAAGTAATGATTTGGGGATACCAGGATAGCTCAAGGTTGAGCACTTACCTCTCAATCATGAGGTCCAAGGTTCAATTCCTGACCTAGCCCATGCAAACCCATACGCTGACCTGCAGCACAACTGGTAACCATCGAAATGGCTCAAAGGCAAAGGTTCTCACCTCCCACAAGGGAGGGCCTTGGTGTAGTCTCTGTGTTCAGGTCTTGGACTTCAATATATATCAATTAGTTCTACCTTACTCATTGTTTTACTTGGGCACTTTTGGTCTTTCTTAATTTATTTCCTTCTACTCCATCATGAATGGAGAGAGGTGAATTCAAGCCTCCTACCACTACTGTAATTCTCTATCACCTTGTAGTAAACCGGATTCTCACTTTATGAATGATGCTGCTGTTTTATGGAGTGCAAAGATTCAGAACCTTCATGTCCTCACTGAGAATTGTCCCATGTGGCATCAGAATGTGCATTTATCCCTCTTAATCCTTTCTGCCCTGAAGTCATCCTTTTCTGATAGGGGATCATGATTCCTGAGTTTCTTTGTTTGCATCTGATTACATATACCTTTCTGCATCACTTTGCTTTAGATGTCTCAGATGTAAATAAAGTTGGTTTTGGCTTTGGAATCAATTCTAAAACTCTTTTGCCCTTATTAGATGACTTTACTGCAATTATATTGGTTAATATGAAAGAGAAGTTTGGTCTTAGTTCTGTTGCATTGTTTTATGTTATGCTTGTTATTTTCATCCCTCTTTCAAAATCACTATGGTGTCTGCTTTGTGTGTTTTTCATCTGATTATTAGGAAGGCTTGTATTTTTGTTCTAATTTTAAGTTTATTAACTATAACTTTAAATAATGCCTTTTAGGTAATAACTTCCACTCTGTATTGATTTAGATACTATCTACTAAGTCACTACAACAGCATATCTCCTCTTCCTTACCCCTTTCCTCCCTCTTCCGACTTCTAATTTTTTTTTAAAGATTTATTTTATTGATTTTTGACAAAAACAGAGACAGAGAGAGACTGAGAGAAGGGGGAGGGCCCAGAGCAGTCTCCATAGTTGACATTAGTTTTCTATATAGTTTCACTCCACAGGAAGGCACAGGGCTGTGCAGGGCAGGAACTGGGCCGGGAGCCTCCCACATAGGTCCCAGCAAGAACTGAAGTGGAGGCACACCCCAGCTCAGCATGTGGGTCCGCATGGGCCGGGGCCAGGATTCAATCCTCGGTCCCCCCCGGGGCTTCAAAGCGAGCGCTTAACCCGCTGAGCCATCCCAGCTTCCCCTGACTTCTAATTTTTTTAACCTAACAGTATCTTGCAACTGTAGCAGCCAGTTATTAGGTGAGAGAAATCAAATGCTTATGCTACCACTCACTTTCTTCTCTTATGCTAGTACTATTCTTTTCAGGGGACCTACCGGTAATTGTACATATACTTCACTTCTTTTCATGCATACTCTACCTACTCCTTTTTAATTCTGTAGTGACTATCCGCCTTCCAATCTTGCTATGATGTCTATGGCAGCTTCACCTCCTTTTGTGTCTTTTCTAGGCTCTGCCAGATCAGGTTTCATCTTCTTACCTTCTGTATTTATCTTGAAATCCTATATCTCTGCTTTCTGAACATGCTTCTGCTCAGTATTGGCATCATTCAATTGTTTTACTTATAATGAAATGTAAGGTCACATTCTTTCCTTGCCTTATAGCAACAGTTTCTGGTAGACACTCTCCATTTGTCATATTTTTCCTATTCCTCCCCCTGCCCTACACACACATACACACACCTTTTGCTCTTGTTCACCGCAGCCTGAAATAATCCTATGGCTTTTTCTTTTAGATTGCTCTATAGGAGGTGAGTGTTCACTGGGCCCGCTGTGGAAGAGTTTTGTGTGTATACAGTAGGGAAAGTAGGGTCATTCATGTTTCCCTAAGACACAGGATTTTGTGTGTAGCTTTATCTGACCTAGCTATCAGTCGAGCCCATGGAGAGAAGCACCTGGAGGGCTTACTGCAATGCAGGCTCGCCCTAAGACCACTGCTCCAGAGTTTCCTACAAACCTAGTGTGCAGTGTGACTTTTATTTAAACCTCTCCCCTGCTTTTTTCAACACGAGGAAGTGAAGAGAAGCTCTCATCTCCAGTCCGCACACTTGCATCTTCTCTTGCCCACAAAGGATTTGGGCTTGACGTCTGAGTTTGCCAGTCGCCTTTGGAAAATGAACTTTGCCAGCTCTTTCTACTCTCTGCAGCTCACTCAACCTCCACCGCTTTGGGAAGGCCTTCCGCTGATTTTGTGTTTTAGGATTTCAGCCATCTCTAGGTTGTATCAACAATTGGAGTTTGTCTCCCATCTTCTTTGTTGTTTGGGGCTCATTTCCAGGAATAGAAGGGAGAAATGCTAACTGTATGTTACAATTTTTAAACTAGAAGTGCCTAGAAAGAACATTTTAAAACTAAGTTGCCTTTTGGTGGCTTGCAGGCATTTTTAAAGATACCCTTTTAAAAAATTCTTATTTTGAAAAAAAAAAATCCAATTTAAACAATGAGATACTCAGCAGTAAATCAACAGAAAGAGCAACAGAAACCCAGTAACAGTCCTTACTTAGTCTCTAGTTCTCAGAAGAATTTAGTGTATGAAAAAGAAACAGCACAAAGAGTGAGGAAGAAAATATTAGTCAGTAACTAGTAACGCTAATTACTAAAGAAAAAAACAGAAAGGTTAGAGATGGACTATACATTATAAGCCAAAATAAATATAAAGTAGACTTAAAGCACTGCATATAAAAAATGTAATTATAAAGAGTAGCATAAATTTATATTTAACTTATCTTGAGAAGGATTTTCTAAGCATAGAAGCAATGGAAGCACATCAAAGAGAAAATCACAATGACAACAGATTTTTAAACCCTTTGTAAATTAAAAACGTATAAATAAAATTTAAAGTGAAAGAGGAAAAACATTTGCAAAAATAATTTAAAAAGTCAAAACCTTAATATGCATAAAACCTACTCAAACCAATTAAGAAAACTAATGCCCTAAGAGAAAAACGACCATATTTTTCTGTGTATAGGATGACCCTTACTTGTCTTAACTCCACATTAAGAAATCAATACAAGGGTTATTCCTGTGTATAAGACAGCCCCCAATTTTCAGTCTAACAATTGTAAACAAAAATATCATCTTATACATTGAAAAATATGGTACATTGAAAAATATGGTATATCGAAGAACTAGCAATTATCAGAACTACGATAAATAGTTAATAAAATGAGAAGTATTCCACCTCACTGGTTATCAATTAAATATAAAGTATTTTATCAGTGAGATATTTTTGATCTTAAAAATTAGCAACATTTTAAATATACTTAATAGTCAAGTATAGTGCTATGACATGTTAACACACTTCTCATAGAAAGAGAAAATGGAACAGATTTTTCAGAAAGGAATTTAGCAGTATGTTTCAATGGACTTTAAAAATCAATACTATTTGTCTCAACAAGTTTCCTTCTTATCATCTAATCTAAAGAAATTTACCTAAAGATCGAATACAAAGATATTCAGAAAGACAGTCTTTATCAAATTTTTCCAAAACTTGGGGAAGCTGGGATGGCTCAGTGGGTTAGGCACTCACTTTGCAGCGCCGGGGACGGAGGATCAAATCCCGGCCCCGGCCCGTGCGGACCCATGTGCTGAGCTGGAAGCTCCCCCAGTTCAGTTCTCTCTCTATCTCTGTCTGTCTGTCTGTCTGTCTGTCTCTCTCTCTCTCTCTCTCTCTCTCTCTCTGTCAAAAATAAATAAATAAATAAATAAATATTAAAAAAAAAATTTTTTTTCCAAAACTTTGCAGTAGCAAAACCTTAGAAACAATTAGAGTTCAACAACCGAAGTGTTAACATGAAGAGAAAAAAAAAGGGGGGGAAATGATACAGTCACACAAATTATATTTAGTCATTTAAAATCATGTTTTTGGAGACTTCAATGATGGAGAAATACACTATAATTTTTAGTGAAAAAAGGACAAAATACAAAATTGTGCCTACAGTTTTTTCCCACCCCTGTAAAACAACAATTTATATAGATAACTGAAAGAGAGACTGAAATTCTTTTTTATAGATCAAAGGACTAAAACTTAGAATATTTTTAAATACCTACAAATTAATGAGAAAATCACAAACAAATAAAAATGAATATACATATAGATAGAGAATTCCCATTAAGAGAACTGCAAATGGCCAACAAACATTTGAAAAGATGCTCAGTCTCTCTAATAATCAGGGAACTAAGAATTAAAACAAAGACACACCATTTTTTACTCATCAGTTTGGAAAAAAAAAAAGTTTGATAATATAAGGTGTTAGTAAAGTATAAAGAGTAACTTTCACATGTCGCTAGCAGGAATATAAAATGGTTAAACCCTTCGAATACCCTGCCCATTTGGCTGTATTTGTTAAAAATTTTAACTTAAATACCATCCGACCCAGCAGCTCTATTCTCCAATTATCTCCCTTCGAAAAATCCTCACATGTGCATCAAGATATGTCTAAGGGTACTTACTATATCATTATTTCTAATGGCAAAAAGAGGGGGTTGAAGCAATATAAATTCCCTTTGACAGGGCAACTCCTAAAGAAAGGCATTTCCATATTATGAAATACGATGCAACATGTAGTATGAGAGAGATCTGTATGTCACGACATAATATCTCCAAGATATATCACTGAACAAAAATAAGAAAGTATAGGTTTATAATTTCATACCCTTCTTCAAAAAACACACGGGGAAAGTACTGTCTTTTACACAAATGTATTTAGAGGGAAACGAAGAGTAAAAGGTTTGAAAGAGCACACATGACCTTAATAACAGCGCTTATCTCTGGGGCTGACACTAGAACTGGAGCTGGGGGAGGGGGTTGGTTTTTTCAAGAAGTATGTTTTTATGCATTATTGGTATCATTATACGTAAGTTAAAGATAACAATACCTGAAAGAGGGGATGTTGGGATAGCTTAGCAGGTTGAGCTCTTGCCTTGCAATCGCAAGGTTCAGGGTTCGATACCCGGGCCCCGCCCGTGCAAACCCATATGCTGAACTGTGATGCAACCAGTAACAGCCAGGATGGCAGCGAAGCTTCTCGTCTCCCACGCAGGAGGCCCCCGGTTCAGCTCCCACCCCGCATGGCCCCACATCCACCTGTGTGGAATGAAACCATGTCACAGCTAATGATGCACAACTATGGAGACTGCTCTGGGCCCTCCCCTTCTCTTTCTCTCTCTCTCTCTCTCTCTCTCTCTCTCTCTCTCTCTCTCTCTCTCACCTTCTCAAACAATAAAATAAATCTTTAAACAAACAAATACCAGAAAGAGTTAACTACAGTTATCTTTTAGTAATCATACTAGATTTTATTTTCTTCTTTATTCTATGTTTCTATATTTTCCAAATCCTTTACCATGTCCATGTATTACTTTTGTAATCAGAATAAACATCATCCCCTTAAATTAAAAAAATAACAAGTACAGGATAAGCAGAAATCACAAACCCCGCTCTGCAGTCCTTATGAAGGACATGAGGACAAAGAAACAACGCTGGGTAGCACCGAAGACTTGAACACACGGCAGCAGATATTTCCAGGGCTTCGCTCTCTTTGTTAAGCCCTCAAGTTTGTCAAATTTTTTGAAAATTCTTCAACTTTTTCTATAAGTATTAAACAATCTTCACTTTAAAAAAAACAAAACTAATTTTACCCTATTCAAAATGGAAGATTAAAAACGCATCCATTTGTCCTCCCATGAGGACAATCTAAGTTATTAGGTATCTCTCGGCGAACCCATGAAGCAATTTCATATTAATTTTAGAAAGCCAGCTACACATGATTTGATTCTGTTACTGATATTATTATGATAATGACTGAAATTGCCTCACAGGGTAGCTCATAGTCTTTTCAGAATAAACGATAGTTTCAAAGCTCAATGGCATAAAGAAGAGGTAAGCGTATTCATAATTCAGTATACAATGTGCCCAATTATCTGACCTAGGGACAATGTCTTGGGGCCAGCCTTGCTACAACGGTATTTAGTTGTCTATTACCCCATGGACAAAAAAAAGAGAGAGAGAGAGGGAGAAAATCACTGCCTACCTTTGACATATAAAACCTCCTAAGTCCATTCTTATCTGCCTCTCCTAGAACCAGTCTGCTTTGTTCCAGGATCTGTCCATAACACAGAACATAATTGTATGGCCAAGGTTCTTCCACCATGGAACGCTTCCTCGTGTGTGTGTGTGTGTGTGTGTGTGTGTGTGTGTGTGTGTGTGTGTGTGTGCGCGTACATGTGTGCGTGGATACACATACATGTCCCCCGCTTTCCTTCCCTCTTTAAGCTTCCTGTGTGGTCCCAGTGAACAATCCCTTCTAAGACCTTCTCTCCTAGTCTCCAACTTCTTCCCACGAAGCCAAGTTTCCTCCTGAATTTAGAGTGCGTAAATCAAAGTCTTGCAAATTTTTTCTCCAACCTAATCAATGTTCCAAGTAATTTGTGACCACTCATGAGCTTTTCTCCCTACTTTCAGGGACTTTCTGGGCCCTCTTGCCTTTCCTTTTATACCTGCATCTGTTTGGGGAGCTCACTAGTGCCCGCAGGGAATATTGTGATGGTTGTGGGATACAGGAAATAAACCTAAGCATCTACATTTTAGCCGTTGTGGGAAAAGTTTTAGAAGAAGACATTTCTGCATAAAATCAAGTTTTGTGAAAAGTTGGTCTATTATTTGTCCATTATTTCCCTATCCCTTTTCTTTTGAGTACCACTCTTATTCATTAAAAAACCTCTCTAATTCAATATCTCCATTGAAAATCATACAGCATTCCAAAATATTCTTCAGACTATTGCTCTATTGAAAGAAAGAAAAAAACAACAACGGGTCTTCTTTCCATTGGGTGTGAGGGCTGTATGCAATGAGAAAAATTTAGATGCCACACTTTGAGGCGGGGGTGTTTCAAATACTAATCCTTATATAATTATATATAGGTTGTTACACACACACATACTTGTTATATACATATAAATCACAACTAATAGTCCCATTCACTCTTCACTACAAACCTATAAGTACCGTAGGAACTACTCTTAGCCCCTCACTTGAAAATAAGGCAATTTAAGCCCAGAAAGGAAATTCTATTGCCAAATACCAAACAACTGGGAGTGAGTCTGGAAGCAATGGCTGTTTTTCTGTGCTGTATAATTTTAAAAATAAGTTTAACGTATAGTTAATGAATGGACACACACACAGTGTCCCTGCCACAAAGAAAGGCACTTTGGCATATACTCTACAATGTACATTCTGCTTCTAATTCTACATGAATGTTCATGGTTTGTATTGTCCATCAGTTGGTCAACTATAGCACATCTGTATAGTCCCACCCATAAGGGGAAAATCTAGAAAGCAGGTAAAAGAACTGAACTAAATCTAATTTGGAGCAACATGGATAGATCTTATGCTATTTTTAAAGTAGAGAACAACACTAACAGTGTGATACTATTTATGTTTTTAAAATACATGTTAAATAATATATTTTCTAGAACCATAGTATAAATACATAAAGTATTTTTAAAATAGTCTGAAGAATATCCCCCAAAGTTCATTACCTTTGAAGTGACTATAATTTTAATATTAAAATTAATTTCTCTAATTAAGCAAAAGACAATTGATAGTATGCTTGAAGAGTCCTATTTACTAAATTCTCAATTTCCGCATCCTAATCTTCAGACTTAAAAAAACTGAATACTATGTTTGTGAACTCCTTCCTGGCTGCAGAGGCAGCAGGAAACCCTGAACTTGAACCTCAAGGTCACAAAGGAGGAGGAAGTACAAAGAATCACTGGGTTTCCAGCAATACTTAGAATATATGTCTATTGTGCAACTACAACATTTTGACTACACTTGAGACAGGAAGTTCATCATTAAAATAAATGGAATATAAATAATAAATATGGCCAAAATACTGTCTTCAAAAATTAAAACAGGGGGAGCCGGGATGGCTCAGTGGGTTAAGCGCTCACTTTGCAGCCCCAGGGACCAAGGATTGAATGCCAGCCCCAGCCGTGCTGACCCATGTGCTGAGCTGGGGAGAGCCCCCAATTCAGTTCTTGCCAGGGTGAGACCTCGGCCCAGTTCCTGCCCTGTGCAGCCCTGCGCCCACCTGTGGAATGAAACTATGTGGAAAAACCAATGATGTGCAACTATGGAGACTGTTCTGGGCCCTCCCCCTTCTCTCTGTCTCTGTCTCTGTATCTCTCTCTCTCTATCTATCTCTCTTTCTCTCTCTCTCTGTGTCAAAAACAATAAAAATAAATCTTTTAAAAAATTTTTTTAATTCAATGATTTTTTAATGCTTTTTGTTAACTCTAAAAAAAATAAAAATAAAAATCTCCAATTAACATAGAACAAGCCAGAGAGAAAAAATGACCTAAATAACTTCTGTGTTTCAGTAAACGCCTGTTTTCTCTTCCAAGATGGCCCTCGGCTGTGTTGAAATAAATGCCTGCTTTCTCTACTAAGGTGGCCCATGGTTCTGCTCAAAGAAAACTCAGTAAAAATGTTACTACGTCGTTATCCTGTTAGAAGGAAGGAAAATGTCCAGCATGCACGCTCCTGACAGCTACAAAGACTCTACAAACGCCCATGTTGTAAAAGCTGAGAAGACAGTGGGAAACACGACCAATGGGTAATTAATTCAGAGGTTTCACTTTGCAAATAAATCAAATAATTTTCAACCTTCCTATAAGAATCCTTGCCAGGAGACAAAGTAGATCCACAAGTACCATATTTTTCTGTGTACAAGACACCCCCATGTGTAAGACAACACCCACTTTCCTAACCCAATATTAAGAAATCAATACACAGGTTATTCCCGTGTATATGACAACCCTCAATTTTTAGTGTAACAACTTTACACAAAAGTATCATCTTATACACGAAAAAATACAGTAAGTTTTTAGAATTAATTTTTCTCGCATCCAGAACAAATAGAATTAAAAGGCAGATTTCAAACTGCAGTGTGCAGCAAGTCTCATTACACAAAGATAAGAATGTCCTGAGCACACTCCACAGGGCAGCCAGAAGTGGGTAGACTCCTGTTTAAGAACCCAGTCATTTCGAAAGACAGAACCCATTATCTCCATAATAACCAGGACTCACCCTCTCTCCACCCATCCACCCATCACATTCTCCCTGGAAACTCATAAAGAGGTAAGTAGGAGACAGCTAGGGAAGATCAAAGGAGGAATCAGAGGCCATCAAAGAAAATCAGCTGAAGGACAGTATATACAACTTAATCTAATCTTCTCATTTTGTCTAGTTACAGTTTAAAAGTCTTCCCAAACATTTTTCCTTTAAGCACTTGATCAATCAAAACTCTCTAACCACCCTGCTACCTTTCAGCTCTCCTCTCAACACTTCTCCTCTACCATTCACACAATGGTAAGGAATAAATTACACTATATATGTGTAATTAAGTATTGTCTGTCTCTCTCCATGTGAAGACTGTGATATTCCCTATGTCATACACAGCATCCACTCAGGACCTCACAATGTAAATGCTCAGTAATCATTTGTAGACTAAGTGAATGAGTGGATGGATGGATGCTTTTTTCACTAATACCTTAGCCCTCCCGTTTGACCCACTCTACAATAGCATCCCCTTC
Organism: Craseonycteris thonglongyai; assembly: GCA_004027555.1. NCBI lineage: Eukaryota > Metazoa > Chordata > Mammalia > Chiroptera > Craseonycteridae > Craseonycteris > Craseonycteris thonglongyai. Next base: position 15,509 of record PVKE010017867.1, read on the forward strand.
TCATCCACTGTATCAAATGCCCTGGTGACAAGCTGGTTTAGGAAGCCCTCATCGCAGCTTGCCCCTCTCCAGTATCACCGACAAATCAGAAACCATGGCCGTATCGCATGACCAAAAGCCCTGACAGAAGAAAAGGTGCCTCCCTTTGGACTTTGTGGATATTCTGGAATATACTTCCCAATAACTGAATAGCTTCTCCTTGACTGTGGCAGGACCACAGACAAAAAGCAAGTCCCCAGACTGCTAGTGTTTCCCATAATCTTTAGTTTATCAAAGGCCTGGATTTCAGAGAATGACTTTTACTTCCATTCCAAAGCTTCAGGTTTATTTCCTATCCAATGTCAAACCAAGAAAAATGAAAAGGAAGTAAGCAATCGGCAATAAAGAAAAGAAGAAAAAGAGAGTATCATGTACATGCTGTTGTCTCTGTGCACTTGCTAGAGGTAGACCACAGTGCGACGTGGATCTTCCAAGCAGATCCACACAAATCCCACAACCCTAGGACCAAGAGGTAATGCAAGCAAGTTGCTCAGTATCTGCACACCTCTTCATTACAGGAAATCAGGACAATTTTCAAAACCGGTTGAATAACCCAATTGAGTAATGCCCAGTGATTGTTCAGTAAAGCCCTTCAATAGCAGGGTCAAACCAATGGAGTCCAACATTTCTCCTGGGTTCTACCTTTTCAAGGATAATTTTGAAGTAGACCATAGAATTAACACATAAGGTGTTGGCCAATCCTCTGAATATTATTGGACAACATCAACTAAGTTAACATCAGAGACACAGTTCTGAGGCCTCTCCTTCTGCATTCCTCATCAGCTGGATCCAGCTTCCTGCTGAGACCAGGGAAATATGTCCTATTAGGTGAATGGGAAGACCTCATACATCAAACATCACCTTACCAAGCTCTCAAATGTCTTGTATTCTAAGCCGATATAATAATTTTGAAGGATTTCAACATCAGGATTGAAAACGGATCTGCCAAAACATCATCCAAAAATAAATGTACACAGATGCAATAGTGTGCATTAAAAACAAAACAAAACATAGTTGGGGTCACACTATAACTTTGGATCCCACCATCTTCACTAAATATTAATATGTGCCCAGTATTCTTTTAAAATGTTAAGAGATGCACAATATCCCATTATAAAGCTGTAATTTAATCTATTCTTCAACCTTTGAACATTTAGTTATTTTTTAATTTGTCACTATTATAAATCTGTTGGACTTTCTGCTTGTTTCCTTAGAATGAATTCCTAGGCAGAAAGCAACTGGGTTAAAGTGAATAAGAATTTTTTAAGGATTTTGGTACATGTTGCACATAAAGTATCACCAATTTACATTCCCACCAATAATTTATTATAGGTTTTATGACATTAGGGATCTTTGCTTAATCAGTCTTTCTCAGCATTTTCCATATAGCTTTGAAGATGCCGGAATTTTAGTATTTATCACATGTATAACAATAGTAACAATGGTCATCATTTTGCAAAGGGCTTGATATAAACAGATACAGTATAAGCACTTTATTAATGTTACACTCAATCCGTAGAACAATTCTTGCTAAGGATGAGGCCCTCAGGCTTGTACAAGGACCCACAGATAATGAGTGACAGAGACTTCAAATGAGATTAACAAATAAAAGTTCAAATATTTTCTCCTTGAACCTCTCGTGTATCCTTTTGCATACCCGTCATAGCCACAAGCCTGTTCTGCAAGGTGCAGCCCTTACCTTCTACACTACATTTCATGTCCTTCTCTAGACTGAACACTCCATGAAGACAAGCCTTGTGTCTGTTTGTCAGCACTGTATCCCCAGTGTCTACAACAGTGCCTGGCACTGGAGTAGGATCTCATGAAATACATGTTGAATATTAATAAATGAATAAATGATCAGCTACAAGGTTGTGGATTTGAGGACAAAATGTGGAAATCAATTATATTTGTATCCTAACACCTAACACATTTCCTAGCACATGATAAATACCCCCATCACAGTCTGTTAAATAGATATTCATCCAATGTTGTTGAATAAATGGTGGGTGATGGGTGAATGGAGGAAGGATGGATGGATGGCCAGATGGATAAGTACATGGATGAAAAGAATGGAAAGGTGTCTTCTCCTCTGATTACATCTCTGGAGTTAAGATATCAAAGATAAGCTACCTGGTTGAATTTACTTACATTACTGTAATAACACATTCCCGTTGCTAAACAAAGGCCTGTTGGAACAAGCATAAATGAACTTTCATTCACCTTTTCTAAAAATAGAAAATAATAAGCCTCATATTTTTAAAATTCGCCCTGGCTAGAAATCAACCTAGAACAGAGATAGGAGCTTTAGGAGAAGGTGGATAGGATAGCAGGTAGTTTACTAAGATATATTGGGGAGGCAAGGCCACCAATTATTCATCCACATCTTGTTAGATAAGGATAAAAGTTTAAAGCATCTATGAAATACTTACCTTGAAGGAACCAAAATTATAAACCTTAATCCATGTTAGAGTGAAGGTCCCTTTCTATCCAATTTGTAGTTTTTCTGTATGTTGTTATGAAAATATCTTGGCTACTAAGTTTGGAATTTTTCTTTAGCTCCTCCTGTCTTCAGAAATTTCCTGTCCCCTTGTGTAATAGCTAATCTTGATATCAAGGTTTTATATACATGCTAGATGTAAGTTATGGAAAATTATATTAATTCACACTCTATAATTTCAGTATCTTTAATCTGTAACCTCACTAATATCTTAAGTTCTCTTGCTAATCAAAAAATATTAAGATGTTTTGTCTTGCCTTTTCCTTTAGTTGTGACTGCAACAAATACTTTGTTTCTAAAATTAGTATAAATGTGGAATTTTATCTGAAGCTCTGTAAATGACTGCCAGCCTATCTTTGCTTATCTCCATTTTTGAGGTGGATATTAACACATCACCAGAACGTAAACCCCATGAAGGCATTATTATTATTATTATTATTACTATTACTATTACTATTATTTATAGACACTAGGTAGTACATACTTATGATGCTGGGGCTGTATTAAGTATAATTCAAATACAATGTCATTTAATCCTGAGAGCACCCACATGAAGCTGTTACCACTATCCACACTGTACAAAAAGGAAATTTAATTTCAAAGAAGATAAGGAATTTGATCAAAGCTTCAGTGGCCTTTGCTGGCTCCCCTTCTTGCCCTTCCCTTCCTCTCCTCTCTTGCCTCAACTCTAACCTCTCTTAGTCTGGCTCATCTATCCAGCCGCCTCGTGGCCTGTTTTCAGTCCTTAAATCATTCTTCCCAAATCCTCAATCTAAGTAATTGCTGATACTAAATAAATCCAGGGAACGTGTCACTCCCATATGTGGGGAAAGGAGAATTGGAGGGGAGTTAATGCTTAGATGGTGCCTGCGCTCTCAGGACCTAACACCTGCGGTGAGTAGTGAGAGGTGGGGGATCATAAAAACTAGTATAATTCCCTTGCGTCTCAGGAAATGGCCATGGAGGTGGAAGTTTCTTAGAGACGCCCTAAAGGCAGCACAGCTCCTGGGAGGAGAACTAAGGGCAGTAACTAAGTGATTCGCTCATTAGGCCTGAGGGGAGCTCCACCCCCAGCACCCACTTCTCCAACAAGGAAGGGAAACCATAGCAACAGGGCCAACCCCAACCCTTTGCCTCGTTAATACCTACTCACCTTCTGAAGCCAGCTTAAATTTCCCTTCCTGGGAGAAAACTGCCCTGCCCACTAAGTACAATGAACACTTCTTTCTTTTTACCTGCAATGACCTCCCCTTGGCATTTGACACAGGAAGCATACTCTCCTCGAACTTCCCTTACTCATCCCCCGTTCCACCACTTCCCTAAGCATCTCTTCTTTCTCTTAAACGTCTGGCCTTCCCTTCTGTCATCCTCCTTCACCCACTCCCAAACCTGGTGTTCCCTAGGGTTCTGTCCTCAACCCTCTTTCCTCATTCCTCAATCCATTCTCACTGGCCTACATCAAGCTCTCCTGACACTGCAACTGCTTCTATAACTGCCGGCTTGCAAATCTGCATCTCTAGGTAGAGATGCACAATTCCAACTGCCCTTGAACATCACTCTCATGTCCCGCAGGCACTTAGAGTCAACATCAGCTCCCTACCTACCATCCAGTTGCCTCAGCAAAACTTCCCCTCCCCCACTCCTCACCCTGATCTCTGAGAGCTCCCTGTGTAATTGCGTTTGCACTCTTGACCTCTAGATCCTTCTCTGAGACCATATCTTAGCCAGGTGTACAACTCTACATGACATCGTCTATGCATTGCATTATGTGCTCGCCACCCAGAATCAGCTCTCCTTCCATCACCATATATCTGGTGCCCACTCCGGCCTCCCCCCTCTCCCCCCTTACCCTCAGGTACATTTACACAATGGAATACTACTCAGTGAAATAAATCAGACGGAAAGGATCAGGAAACATATGACCTCACTTATAGGTGGAATATCAAACTGTCTTCTCTTTTACTTATTACAACTTTTTTTGTTTTATTTAACTATACTGTAAGCTCAATAGTTAGAAAATATCTTCTATTTTGTAATTCCATTTGTTGCAGGCAATAATTTAACTTCTATTTCAATCTTGCAGTAAAGTGAGAAGAATAATCCAAAAACTCAAGAAAATGCTTCACTTGGATTCACTGTGAGCGCATTTTGCCACACTTGGTTTATTCTTTTCTCCATAAACATACTACGTTTATGGTTGCTGAAGCATTTGTGAGTAATCTGCAGGCAATGTGGCCCTTGCCCCCTAAATACTTCACCATGTAACCCTAAGAATAAGGACATTCCTTTGCATACAACTGTCAAACTCAAGAAGTTTAACAATGATATATTACCGGTACTCACCAGTTATCTCAGTAATGTTCCTTAAAGCAACTATGCATTCATGAGTGTAGTTGTCAGGTATCTTTAGTCTGTCTAATCTGGTTCTCAGCCTTTCTTTGTATTTCATCATAAACTGACGTAAGGCTCCTGACATGATAATACTGAGAAAACACTATTATCTCTCATACAGAATTACCATAAATGCCAAAAATAATTAACTTTAATCTCACAACAAGGACACATTAGACATACTAAAATGGAGGGAAATTCTACAAAGTGTACTCTTCTTAAACACATCAGCCTCAAAAACAAAAGAAAGATAAAAACCAAAGAACATCAGCCTCATTCCCGACTAAGGGACTATATTTGCCCTTGTCATCTCTGAGAACACTCCATCCCACCTTCATTCACGACTCAGCACGGATGTCATCTCCTGGGAAAGCCCTCTCTACCCACCCTACTGGAAGTAAACCCAACCCTGCAATCCTGATCCTGCAATCCTGCTTTATTTTCTTTTCAAATCATTTTCCACACTGTTTTTGTTTTTTGTTTGTTTTTCATTTGTTTTTACCATATAATTACCTTGTTCATCTATTTGTTTAGTCCTTTGGTATCGATTTCCTTCACCAGAATAGAACTTTTATGATAATGCTGGCTTTTGAACAGACACTCATTTTATAGTTGCTAAAGAAGAGAATTTCTAGATCTTTGGTCCCTAACAGAATGCCTAAGAGTCAATTTATATTTGCCAAGTGGGTAATTAATAATACAATGTATGATTCACGAAGTAGCTTATTTCTGGTTCTGATTTCCTCCCAAGTTCTCATTTTTGCTTAGTCCAAACATTCACAAGATTTCAAAATCAAGACTTCCTTTTGTTAAAAAATACAAATTACCACTTATAAAAATAGTCATGGGGATGACTACTATCATCATTAATACTGTAATAACTATGTGTGGTGTCAGATGGATATTAGACTTATCAGGATGACCATGCCATAAGTCATATAAATGTCTGATCACTATGTTGTACACCTAAAGCTAATATAATACTGTATGTCAACTATAATTGAAGAATAAATAATTAATTAATAAGTCTGTCTTTTAGTATTGTCCACTACTACCCATTTCATTTACTCTGAAATAGAAAAGTCTTTGGGAAATGTCATCATTATAGCCAGGTCTAAAATTGTTCCTCTTTGCACAGACATTGAGATTAGAATGTGATGACCTGAATGTGCTAAAAAGATACACTTCTGTACAAAGCTGACCAAGAGGATTCAAGAGGGAAATCATAGGATAAAGTCAATGAAAAGGAAGTTATTTCAGTTAGCCAGAAATTGAATTCAAATATTTACTTTTATAAACAATATTTAAAATATTTTATTCAACACTAATGTAAACAGAGGAGCCATAATCAATCGTTGTGCTATCAGTAAAAGAAAGAATGTGCTGCTACTGGTCAACCTCAACAATGCCTTTGAACTTCTCTGCCTTAGATCAAAGCAACAATTTCAAAGGAAAAAAAATTGGAAGTGAAACAAAGAAAAAAGGAACCTTGGGTAAAGAACAGCATAAATAATTCTTCATGCAGCAAATGTTACTCCCTTTTTCAATTAAATGTTTTTAAGTTGTCCTTGAACACAGAAAATGGCTTTAAATTAGTGAACTTAATTCAAGTACAAACTAAGGCGCACTCATGATTGTTTCAAACAGACTATACATCATATTTGGTAACATTAAGTAAACACACACACACAATCTTTATAAAATATGTAAAGAAAACTTGTTCTCTGGTATTCAAAAAGTTCGTTTCTCCTACCTGTTCTTTGAATGCTTTCTCTCATGCTGCATCCTAAAGCCAAGTGATTCAAGAATAATTAGATGCCAAGAGAAAGTAAGTGTTATATTATAGTTAAACAAGATTGGATGTGCAAGTAAATTAGCTGGTTATCGTTTACTTTAAACTTTTTATTCAAAATAATTTTAGACTTAGAGGAAAGTTTTCCAGCTTCCCCAAATGTAAAGAACTTGCATACATGAAGTACATCAATACCAGGAAATTAACACTGGTACAATATCATTAACTAAACCAAGGTCTTAATCAAAATTTCACCAGTTTTTCCACCAATGTCCTCTTTTTTGGCCCAGGCGTCAGTCCAGACTCCTACATTGGTTAGTCATGTCTCCTTAGGCTCCTCCAATCACAACCTTGACACCAGAAGAGTACTTACTCATTAGTTATTTTGTAAAAAATCCTTCGAGGCAGGTGTGTCTAATGCTTTCTCATGATGAGATGGTCGTTATTTACTTGAGATAGTATAACCCCCTTTCTTAATTTAAAACAAAGGAAAAACATCTCATTGCCTTTCTAGTTCAATCCCTACCCAGAAAGTACAGTTTCTAGGATTTGTCCAATTGATGAATGCATAGTCCAAAGGTATTTATTTCCTTGGGCAAAAGGAAAAAGCCATTCTGTTAACTTTCACAGCCATATCCCGAATATTTCATATACTTTTGTACTTCCTCACAATGACTTAACCAAGTTTGTATTTTTAGCACTTTATTTCTTTCTTTTTAAGATTTATTTTATTGTTTTTGACAGATAAAGACAGAGACAGAGAGAGAAGGGGGAGGGCCCAGAGCAGTTTCTACAGTTGTACGTCATCAGTTTTCAACATGGTTTCATTCCACACAGGTGGGCAGGGCCCGCACAGGGCGGAAACTGGGCTGGGGGCCTCCTGCTTGAGAGGCACGCCCCAGTTCAGAGTATGGTCCGCAAGGGCCAGGGCCAGGATTTGATCCTTGGTCCCCGGTGCTGCAAAGTGAGCACTTAACTTGCTGAGCCATCTGGGCTTCCCTTTTAGTACTTTAAATACCTCCCTTTCCAAAATTTTATCTGGTTATCAGATACTAACAGTGGTATGTTAGAAATATCCTACTCTAGTTGTAGACTTGTCTATATCTCCTCATAGGTTTTTGCTTCTGTCAACTTTTATTTTATATATTTCAAGTCTATTTTTATATGCATCACATTTAGAACTGCTACAACTTCCTGATAAGCAAAATTGTTTATTATGTGCTAGAGATATAATGTGTATCATTATAGTGACTCTCCTTACTTCTAGTCATGCTTTTATACCTTAAAACTTTTTATATAATATTACTGTAGCCAATCAACTTTCTTGTGGTTATTATTTGCCAGGTAAACCTTTTTATACACGTTAGCCTTCAACTTTTCCACATCTTTTTGTTTATATGAGTCTTTTCATAAATAGCATATGTCCCTGAAATTTAAAACATTTAATCTGACTTTTTTCAGTTCACTGAGCATTTATTTATATTTATTGTAATTAATGATATATATGTAATTCTTTTCCTCATCATCTTGTTGGGTTTTTTTTCTTTTGCCAGCTTTTTCAGTCTCTTTCCCCTCCTTTCATGCCTTTTGGAGGAGATTCGAGTAGTTTTTTTTACACCTAGGGAAACTTATGCCTTAAATTTTTTTTTTTAAGATTTATTTTTATTGTTTTTGAAAGAGAGAGAGATAGAGAGAGAAGGGGAGGGCCCAGAGCAGTCTCCATAGTTGCAAGTCATTAGTTTTCTACATAGTTTCATTCCACAGATGGGCACGGGGCTGTGCAGGGCAGAAACTGGCTGGGAGCTGCCCACATGGGAAGCTCACCCCAGTGAGAACCCAACTGGGGGCACACCCCAGTTCAGCATATGGGTCCACACAGGCCAGAGCCGGGATTTGATCCTTGGGCCCCAGGGCTGCAAGCTGAGTGCTTAACCTGCTGAGCCATCGCAGCAACCCCTATGCCTTAGATTCATATGAAAAGATTTGATTAAAGTCAGATCTATTCTTAAACTTGAGTTTGATTGAAAGGAAGGGGCAGGGGGTGAGGAACAAACTAGAAGAAGGAGAAAATGGTTCTTTAAAAAGTGGGAAATGGGTATCATCTCACAATCATTAGAATGGCTCTATTTAAAAAAAGAAAAAGGAAAGAAAGAAGAATAAAAAAGAAAAAGAAAATACTAATGTGGACAAGGATGTGGAGAAATTGGAACCTTTGTACATTGCTGATACGGATGTTAAACTGTGTATCCACTATGGACAAGCAGTTCCTCAAAAAAAATCAGAAGTAGAATTACCACATGTTCCAGCAATTCCAATTTTGGGTAAATATCCAAAAGAATTAAAACAAAGGTCTTGAAGAGCTACTCGTACACCCAATAATCCTAACAACAGTATTCACAATAGTCAAAAGGTGGAAACAACCCAAATGTCCATGGAAAGATGAATCGATAAACAAAAAACAATATATACACACATGGAATATTATTTGACCTTAAAAAGGGAGGAAATTCTGACACATGCTACAACATGGATAAACCTTGAGGACATTACACTAAGTGAAATAAACCAGTCACAAAAAGACAAATACTGTGATTGCATTATATGAGGTACCTAGAATAGCCAAATTCAGAGATAGAAAATAGAATGGTGGTTGCCAGGGGCAAGGGAGAGGAAGTTATTGTTTAGTGGGTACAGAGTTACAGTTTTGCACAATGAAAAGAGTTCCAGAGATGAATAGTGGTGAGAGCTGCACAATAATGAGAATGTACTTAATGCCACTGAACTGTACTTAAATATGGTCAAGATGGTGAATATTATGATATGTGTATTTTATCACAATTTCTTAAAAAGGTTAAATGGTGGAGAAGTAACGGGAAAACTGACTTTACTTCCTTCATAATTATATGTGACGAGCTCTAAGTCTTCTGCTTTGAGGAACTATCGCTGTCAATAAACTATGGCTGTTTCCACATACTTCTCATAAGAAACCCAGCAGATAGTTATTCTAATTAACCCTGTTTTACAGAGAGCGAAGAAACTTGCTCAAATTCCAACAATGGGTAGATATAGTGGAGCCATAACTTTGGTTCAGGTCTTCGGGACACGTGAAAACACTGACATAGCAAAGCAGCTGGCAAGCGACCGCGTGTGCAGGGCCTCTGATAGGCAATCCAAGCACTTTTCACCAAATGGCTGCTGCAGCTTTTTGCTGGCTGACCATACTCCTTTATATAATTTGGTAACATTTTTCAGCTCCCCTACCTTACTTCAAATGCATGGCAATTATACTGTTCTGTTCAAAGCTGTATTTGTCAATTTCCCCAAAGCATGTTTCTCTTCCCCAGGCTTGAGCTGTTACACTTCAATTCACGCAATATTACGCTTCATACTCGTTGCATTTTCTAGCCTAGAAAAGCGCTGCTGATGATTTGATTGGAGGTAAACACAACTTGAGAAAAAATGCAGTATTAAATTTGGTTCCTGGGTGATACCATGTTTCTCTTGACTGTGAAATCTTGATTCTCCACTGAGAGTGGGGACTGTGTCAAATTCATTTTCGTAGTCCCAGCCCCTCGCACAGACTTTCAATAACCGATTGCTGAGGAGGCGGCTAAGGTTATCAATAAAGGTGTCGGTGAAGGAGACAGTAGTGGTGTTGATACCAAGGCAAATTCCAAAAGTTATAAAGAATAATAATAGCTGATATTAGTAAGCACTTATTCTGTCACTCTATTGGGTGCTTTACATATACTAACTGTGAAATCCCAAAACTACATTAATTTTTTTTTCTCAAGGTATCACAGATAATAAGTAGTATAATCGGGATTTCTTGTATCTAAAGCTTATCCCTTAAGTCCCTGAACTATTTTCTGTCTTCATACAGTTACATACTATCCCTGTCTTGTATTTTAATCTGTTTTTCAGGGCATCATTTTGGTAGGAAAAGCACTAAACTTTCAAGAGGAAGATATGTAAGTTCCCCACTCCATCATCTTCTGAGTGAGCCATTTCATCATCTATGTAATGGGAAATTCCTGCCTTTCCTACTTGAGTTATAAGATTGTCTCAGATGAAGTATTCTGTAAACTGAAATATTAATTGTAAGAAATACTAGCAGTTCTACTTCTTTTATTCTCAATAAAATTAAGGTCTTTCAAGTCAATTAAAATTTTGAACTTGGTGAATACTTTCCTTCATGTAAGTAGTAAAATTTATCCTAAAAATCTCAACATGAATCAATAAGATTACGCAAAATGATCACTTTTTATTGCTAAAACTTATTTATTTTTCCACCTTTACAGTGGAAAACTCTGGCAGATGCCACCATTTAGGAACATCGCCAATAGAGGAACAAATAACATGTAGCTCTTGGTGTGATACATGGAGACACATCACTTATATAGTATTCCTACCAAAAATTTAATCATGCAAAAGCAATCAGATAAACCTATTCTACAAAACAAATGGCCTAGACTCTAAAAATTGTCAGTGTCATCAAAGACAAAGAAAGGCTGAAAGACTATTCCAGTTTTACAGAGACTAAAGACACATCACTAAATATAATGTGTGATACTGCAATGAAAAACATTTTTGCTGTAATTGGCATTATTGAGACAATTGGCAAAATTTTAGCAGATGGTATGCATTAGATAATATCACAACAATGTTAAACACCCTGAATTTGATCATTGTATTGTGGTTAGAGAAGGCCCTTGTTCTTAAGAGACAGATACAGAGTATTTAGAGATAAAGGACCATGATGTCTAGAATTTATTTTCAATTGGTTTTCCAAACAATTGTGATATAAGTAATATAAAATATAAGTAATATAAAAATACTACATACTTATGCATGGGCTAACATTCTTAACTCACAGAGATCACCTTATTGGGATAAGATATGCAAATGTCAAAGGGGTAAAAAATTTGTTTTATGTACAAAGCAGCATTAATTTTTCACAAACATGCCAGGAATCAGAGAAATGTAAATATAGGTCAGAAGTGAGGCACGATTGGGTCAGCTGTAAATAAGGCAACAATAAAAGCTGCTGAGTATTAGCATTCCCTTAGTTAGAGATTCCATCCTCAGAAATTTTTATGGTCAGTGTGGCTGAGGTGAGGACACCTCTTCGGTTAGAAGTTGAGCTGAACACAATTCCCAGGTCTCTAGCAACCACCTCTGACACACTCTATGCCTTGTGGGTCCCTGATGCCAGGTCCAGGAGTGGCTAATTAGTCTAGGTTGAGGCAGCCCGAAGTGTAAGAGTGTGTGTGCGTGTGTGTGTGTGTGTGTGTGTCTTGTGGGTCCCTGATGCCAGGTCCAGGAGTGGGTAATTAATCTAGGCTGAGGCAGCCCAAAGTGTAAGAGTGTGTGTGCGTGTGTGTGTGTGTGTGTGTTATAACACACCTGATGCCTAAAAAAATCCCAAAGAGTAAATGGATCCAATGATAAGTGAATTAATATTTCTGGGGTGATGTGCACGAAAAACGCTAGCAATCTTGCTCAGGACTGGCAGTCATCCTACCCCATCCGTGTTTAAAGAAACTGCTCCGAATCACGTCTCCGTAGCTAAATCGAAGTTAAATGAAAGCATGGTCTGCTGCGGGGGTGGGGGTCGGGCGTGGGGAGGATCTACAGGACCTGCACACACCGCCTTTAGAATGTAGCCTGTTTAAGTGGTCAGAGAAGCAAACTGGTACAACCTAAATTTCAGACTATTGCACAAACTCGTGACCTGCCCCAAACTTCCTACAACGAGCCCGCCGCTGGTGATGCCAGTCCACTTGCCAGGCGGCCACACAGCGACTCTGAGCTACCCACGCACGCCAGTGGAAAGGGTGCGCGGCCCCGGGCCCGCGCTGGCTGCTCGCCCGCCTTAGGAGGAGAGGCGGCCGGGGGCACCCCCGCGCGCGGCCCGCGGGCGGGCACCGTACCTCGGGCGCGGGCACGGGCGCCGGGGCGCCCAAGGCGGCGTCGCTGGTCGGGTCCAGGCGCCGGGGCGCGGAGGGGCCGCGGCGGCTCATGCGGGCCAGCGCCCGGCGGCGCGCGGGGCGAGGCTGCTGCGAGGGGCGCCTGCACACGGCGCGGGAGGCGGCGCCTGGGCCCGGCTGCGCTCCGGCGGGGTGGCCGCACCGCCTCGGAGCCGCGTCGGGGCCCCGTCCTCCGGGCTTTGGCGGCCCACCTGGCCAGGCGCAGGCTTGGGAGAACGGCGGGCCCTGTGCCAAAGCGACCGGGGACAGCGGGGTTGGAGGCTGGTCTTCACCAAGGACTGAACCAGGCGCGCAGCTCCAAGTCCTGCCGTCACGTCGGGAGGCCAGTGACCGTCAGGGGTCAATGTGACCAGTGCCAGCGCACGTGAGGACCCGGGGCTTGTTGACACAAAGGGGCAGGCGCATTTATTGAGCACCTACTGTGTGCAAAGCTTCTGCTGCTTCAAGCTCCAGGGCCGGCTTCGTGCTCCTATGATGAGCCCTGTGCTCAGAGGGGTCCCTCGCAGGTTTAATGCTCCGCCGCCCCAGTCTTGAAATGCCTAATGATTTTTTTTTTTTAACATTTTTGTTGTTGTTGTTCAGTTGTCAGCAATTGCTTTAGACAAATCTTTTTTTTGTTGTTTTGTTGTGGTTTTTTTTTTATTGTTTTTGACAGAGAGAGAGAGGTACAGAGACAGAGAGAGAACTGAACTGGGGGAGCTCCCAGTTCAGCATATGGGTCCGCACGGGCCGGGGCTGGGATTCGATCCTCAGTCCCCGGGGCTGCAAAGTGAGCGCCCAACCCACCGAGCCATCCCGGCTTCCCCCCCCTAATGATTTTTTGAACAAAGCACCGTACATGTTCACCTTACAAGGGCTCCACAAATCGTGTAGCCTGTTCCAAGCGTTCTTGCATTTAACCTCAACAACCCTGCAGGGAAATATAAGAAGGGGTAATGCTAGTGTTAATTACAGTCATCGTTTCTAATCGGGAAAGGCTCACATCGGTTCTTATAAAAGCTGTACTGTGTTCCATGTGTGACCTCACTAAATAAAACTAGATTATGAAGTAGGCATTGGGATTATCCATTTTTAAGATGAGGAACCCACCCCAGGGAAATGAAATAAATTGTCCAAAAGTATAGAGCTGGTGGGTGGCAGAGTGAGGTCCAGACCCCAGACCCTAAGACTACATAAAGCACAGAGAAGGTGAGTTACCTGCCTAAGGCCCCACAATTTACAGCAGAACCTGAAAAGGGAACTCACGTTTGCCTCACTTTGAGGCCCTTGGTACACAGACCTATGTACTGTTCTACAATTTTTTTAAATCGGGGACATGACAGCTTTTCTTGGATTCCATCCAGACCTCCCACATGCACCCACTATTGTGTCTGAGGATTCCTTGGCCTTGACAATGGCTTGTGATTGCCACATATCCAATCCAGAGTCACCGCGGTGCTCTCACTAGAAACAAACAAACAAAAAAAGTCCTTAGTCGGAAACTAAAACTTTCAGAAATCTCCTATTAATCGTGTAGTTTATAGTAAACATGTTTTCAAGTTGCAGTTTTTCCTTGTAGGAGAAATCACTACACATTTGTTAATTTTTCAATGAAACAACACTGCCAGATGAAACACAGAAGTTGATGAAACCTCAGGGTACCTAGAAGAGAACCACCCTGAGAATATCCCTTGTCCATTAACTCCACTTCCAGTTGTTTCAGAAATCACTTTATAAAGTCTAATTCTAGTCATTCTGATCAACCTTATAACTCTTCTTCATGACAACAGAAAATTTGAATTTCCACCGTCTTTAAGAATCAGTGTACGCAATGGAATACTACTCAGCGATGAGAAATGATAAATTACAGTCATTTCTGGCAACATGGATGGACCTAGAGACCATCTTATTAAGCAAAATAAGTCAGACTGAAAGAATCAGGAAACACATGACCTCACTTATAGGTGGAATATAAAAGTGAAAGTAACAAAGACACAGAGACCTATGGACACACTCAATAGCTTGGTG
>PVKE010017868.1:0-30083 GCA_004027555.1 Craseonycteris thonglongyai
CACATCCAGTGGCTGTACCAATGATGTCAATCCTCCAGGAATAACTGCCGCATCTGTGTTTATTCTTGCCAGCCTGTTCTTTGTGCTGGTAGTTAAATGAGCCCTGAACATATCCCACACCAGTAGGCTACGTTCTTGACGAAGTCCACCTGGTCGCCTACCCCATACATTATCAAGCCATAGCTTTACCCCTTCTTCAAATAGCAACTTTGTGGTAAAGCTGCTTTAGGGGCTGATGGAAAAGGCAGTTTTATGCATATTGGAGGCAAAGATGAAGAAAAGAGGGATAAGGCAGCAAAACATGCATGGGTGAGAGGCAAGGCCAGGAGAAGGAATTATGAGGGACCCATGACAAACAGCAACCAGATAAGTGTATACTTTTCCCATCGCAGGAGCCTCCCAAGTATGATAGAAGGAGCTGACCTGCCCGAAGCTACATGGCATGGAGAGGTAGCTGCAATAAGATGTGTACCTAAGGGAGGCTGGGATGGCTCAGCAGGTGAAGCACTCGCTTTGCAGCCCCGCAGACCAAGGATCAAATCCCTGCCCCAGCCCGTGTGGACCCATATGCTCAACTGGGGTGTACTTCCCATGTGGGAGGCCCCAGTTCGATTCTCTCCCTTGGTTTGGCCCCTGGCTCAAGGGGGCGTGCCTCCCATGCGGGAGGTCCCCAGCCCAGTTCCTGCGCTATGAGGCCCCCACCCACCTGTGTGGAATAAAACCAAGTCGAAAACTGACATATAGCTGTGGAGACTACTGTGGGTCCTCCCCCTTCACTGTCTCTCTGTCTCTGTCTTTCCCTGTCAAAAACAATAAAATACGTCTTTAAAAAAGAAAAGATGTGTACCCAGAATACTAGAAGACTTGGAGGTCTATGAATTATGCATAACATACAAATCTCTTTTTTTTTCTTAAAAATTCAGTATCATTTCACCTTCTGATGATATTTACATGGAAAATATTCATATGCTTTCATCTCTTTAATTCCAAAATCAATGCAAAGAATTGGTTATCCTCTGCCAGTCCGAATCGTGAATGAGTTGTTTTGTTAGACACAGACAAAAGGAACGTGGTTCTATTTCACATAGTGTAGCGGTAGCAAAGCACTGCGATGAGGGAGAGTATCTAGAGCTAATTCATGTTGGCTTCTGGCTGCTCCATCAGCCACAGTTCTCCTTCACTTTACTCCTTTCAAAGACGGAAGCCGGGACCAAGTTATGACTCTATATTCAGATGACAAAAAAAGGAGGCTAGGCTTAAAAAAAATTTTTTTTTTAAATTTTTATTGTTTTTGACAGAGAGAGAGAGACAGAGAGACAGAGAGACAGAGAGAGACAGAGAGAGACAGAGAGAGACAGAGAGAGAACTGAACTGGGGGCACTCCCCAGTTCAGCAAATGGGTCCACACAGGCCGGGGCCAGGATTCAATCCTGGGTCCCCGGTGCTGCAAAGACAGGGAAAGTGAGCACTTAACCCACTGAGCCATCCTGGCTTCCCCCTGGACTTTTAAAAATGCCATAACCCCCACCTCGCAGACATTTTCAAGTAAATAGAACTTTTCACTTACATTTTAATTTAACTTTGACTTTGGCTTTACATTTATTCCTTTTTAAATCTGTGTTCTATAGCTTAGAATACACTTTATTTTCATTTTTACTTATTTCATGAAAAAAAATGAGAGAGAGAAAGAAGGGAGGAGGGCCCAAAACAGTTTCCATATGTGTACAGAATTAGTTGTGACATGGTTTCATTCTATACAGGTGGATTTGGGCCTCATAGGGTGAGAACCTTCGCCTACAAGCCAACCTGGTGGTTACTAATTGTGCCCCAGGTCAGTGTGTGGGTTCGCACAAGCTGGGGTCAGGAATTAGACCCCAGACCTCACGGATGCAAGGCAAGTGCTCAACCCCACAGTGGGCTTTCATATGGATATAAAATTCATTTTAATGCCCTTTGGCTTTAATGTATCATTGGATTGGGCTCTCAAAATAACCACCCCATTTAACAGGAGAAAAGAAAATGGACCTTGTGAACAAAGTAAGGAACTTAATAAATTAGTAACAAGAGCTGGAACTCCTGTCAGTTCTTCTCATGGCAACTTCACTGATTTTTCCTGGACAACCTGCTTCCTTTCCCAGGAGACTTCATCAAGACTAGATAACAGAAACTTGCTTTTCCTCCAAAATACTGTCCGGGCCTGACATTCAGTTAATTATCTCATGTTTCACCTGGCTTCTGCCCACATATTGCAAAAACTGTGTGAACCAGGCCTTCCCATCAGGGGCTTCCGACTGCAAGTCGGGTCTAAGAAAACCTGGCAGTTTGGTGAATTCAATCAAGCAAGCAATCATTTCAGTCAAATATATAAGATGGGTAATTTTATTTCCTAACCCCTCTTCCCCCTCCCTCCAGTGAAATTTTTTATTCCCTACTGACATAAAGAATTTTGCTATAATATCAAATTTGAAAGTGGGTAAGAATTCGTTCTGCAGGGGTTCATTGGCTAAGATACGAAATGATAATAGCAACAACAATAGTAATATTTCCATTTATTGAGTGCTTGCTACATTCCAAGTGCTGTGCTAAACATAGCATATAATTTAATCTTAATTAGAAACAAGTTTATAAATCTATTATTTGTCTTTTTTGCTATAAATGAAGAACTTTTCATTGATGACAAAATGGCTACCGGTAACTTAAAAAAAAAAAAAAGCTGTAGGCTTTGATACCAACTACCTGATCTAGTGGATAGATGTGAACAAATCTGACTAAAACTACCAGTGTTGCTATCACGTAGAAGAAAAATAACCACAGAAATGACTGTGAGAGTTGATTTAATATTAGCTTCTTAAACATACATTGCAATGTTTGTGTTTTCCATTTGTCTGGCCTGCAGGTGTACGGTAATATTTGTTACCTGGCTCTCTATACTGAATCCTTGTTACATGACAGACAATACTTACATGTCTTACAGGAAGAACCCTGTCCATTGTGACTGCAAGTTTTGCCATGATAATCCAGTGTGATTTGCCTGTTTATGCATTGCTTTCTTCCTGTTCTCTCACGTAATTTCAACCTGTCTTCTAAACAGGTAAGTATGTTGGAGAAGTTTTAGCCTTAAAGCTGCTGTAGTATCATTCTTTGATGAGGACTTTTACATTTAATTCCATAGACATGTACTCTGTCGATATGATCAGAAGCGGGATTTGGGGACCAGAGCAAAAAATGTGGCCAAATGACAGATTGTATGTTGGCACTTTGATAGTATGTAGCTGGATTTGAATCTCTCTTCTGCCATTTATGAACTGCATAGCATTTACCTGTCTTCTCTAATCTTTATTATTCTCATCTTTAAAATAGCAATAAGACCAGTGTCTGTTTCATAGGGCTAGTCTGAGTGTTCAGGGAACTAGGGCACATAGACGTGTTAGCACACTACCTGACATGTACTAAGAGCTTAATAAATACTATTTTTATGATATAAACTCTTCCCTCTGCAACTTGGGTATGGTATTTTGGCCAAGTCATTCAGCCTCTCTATAAGGAAATAGATTCTATGAGGAAATAGACTACACTAAATGTTCTCTAAAAGCTTTTTCAGCTCTAATTTTCTTTATTTTTTTAAACATTTTTTAAATTTGTTATTGTTTGAGAGAAAGTGTGTGTGTGTGTGTGGGAGAGAGAGAGAGAGAGAGAGAGAGAGAGAGAGAGAGAGAGAGAGAGAGAGAGAGAGAGAGAGAGAGAGAGAGAGACGGAGGAAGGGCCCAGAGCAGTCTACAGCTGTACGTCATTAGTTGTGACTTGGATTCATTCTACACAGGTGGATGTGGGCCATGAGGGTCAGGAACCAAAAGGGGGCTTCCTGCATGGGAGATGAGAACCTCTACTGCCATCCTAGCAGGCACCAGTTGTGCCTCAGTTCAGTATATGGGGTTTGCACGGCTCAAGACTGAAATTCAATGCTGGGACCTTGCAGCTGCAAGGCAAGTGCTCAACCTGCTGAGCTATTCCAGCATCTCAACCGCTCTAATTTTCTATGAATCAAAATCATTCTGTATGTTCCTAGCAGAGACAGTTACTGCTCACCAAATATTCTATATGCTTTGTACATTTCTTCGTATTTCAATTAGGTTGGGACCTCATAACTGGTGCTGGCCAATGGAAACGTGTGTAAATGATGAGGCAGCTATGAGCTAGTGTGAATTCTTCTCTCTTTCTGTCTCTCTCTCTCTCCCTCTCCTCTTATTGGTGAAACTAGAAACAAAAATTTCTAAGATGCCATTGCTGCACTGTGAAAGCAGCTTGGATCTCGACACAACATTGGAGAAAATATGAGAGTAAAAAATCATTCTTTACTGTGTTAAGGAAAAGGTCTTTTGAAGTTTGACTATTAAAGCAGTTAATAATTACTTCCCTGACTTTTTTTTTAAGATTTATTTTATTGTTTTTGACAGAGAGAATCAGATAGAGAAGGGAGAGGGCCCAGAGCAGTCTCCATAGTTGTACATCATTAGTTTTTTGACATAGTTTCATTCCATACAGGTGGGCACGGAGCCACGCAGGAACTGGGCCAGGGGCCTCCTGCATGGGAGGCCCTCCCTTGAAAGCTGTAGTTCTAACCTAGGGCCTCCTAATGGAAGCTTGCCTGGGCAAGAACCGAACTGCCCCGCCCCCTCCCATGGGGAGCACACCCCAGTTCAGCTTACGGGTCTGCATGGGCCTGGACCAGGACCAGACTCTATTCTCAGACCTCGGAGCTGCAAAGCAAGCACTTAACCTAAGGAGCCATCCCAGCTTCCAGGAAACCTATATTTTTAAAGAGAAGGAAGGCATGAAAGTCTAAATACAAAGTATGGTTAAAGATCTACGCAGGAACTTTAATAGGAGAAGCTTAGCCTCATTCTACAAAGTATATTTAATTTCCCTAACTATACTTTTTCTTTTAAAAAGGTTAATAAAAACATATGAAAAATAGTAATAATACCTTCTTCAGAATAATTGAAACTATAAGGGGATTGAGAATGGTCTTTCTAAGCAACCACATTTATATACTTCTGGCTTGGTGGTGAAACTGGAATTCTTTTAGAGTTTAACACCTATACTTTCTTTTTTAAAAATTATAGTTGGCATATAACATTTTATGAGTTTCAGACATATAACATAGTTATTCAACATTTATGTAATGCATTTATATTTTCTTAACTAAGAAAATATGTTGGTAGGTGTACGTCAACGTCGCTTGTTTAATAATGACTGATTTAATAGTGATATTCCAAAAGTAAATAAATACCAATGATTCAGCTCTCCATGTTGTTTAGCAAGATGAATTGTTCCAAGCCATTTATGATTCAGATGATATGTTGGAATGGAGACCATTACACCACAACAAACAAGATAGATGGAAACCTCAGAGGATGACTGTTGACCTAGTCCAAACAAAATACCTTCTGGTTCCACTGGTTGTTGCCAAGTCTCAGTAGAGGGCTAAGAATAAATATAGCACAAGAGCAGAAAGGAGTCTGCTTGTCGTTCTGTTTATGATGGTTGAAGGGGTGAGTGATAGAACTGTTAGCAGCTCTCCACCAACTGCCTGGAAGCCATCAAATCACTGACGTCAATGCTCAGAATGGGATGGGCCATAAAAGCAGTAGTTCTTCTCAAGATAAAAGGTAAAAGTAAACAGTGTGACCTGAAAAAGAGAGTGAGGCTTGAGGCAATGAGTCAGGTCATTGAGGGAGGACTAACACTGAGCTGTACCAGCAATCACCATGTAGTGAGGCCTCACTTGAACTCCAGTAAGAGTGAATTCTCCTGAAGAGAATTGCATGAGAACGTGGTAAATGATGTAGAGGCATTCAGTAGCATGCTAGTCTTATCAGAAGAGCAATGGCCCATGCATTCTCTGAGCCTTTGCATTAGGCACATTGTATAATTCACAGGAGACCTGCTTCTCCAAAGTCTGGCCAACAGTTGGCCATTTCATTTCATGTTCAAGCTATATATTGAGCATATTACAATTTTTTTTAAGATTAAAAATTTTTTTTTTATTGTTTGACTGCTCTGGAGGGAGGGCCCAGAGCAGTCTCTACAGCCATACATCATCAATTTTTGACAGTTTCATACCACACAGGTGTGTGTGGGGCCATGCAGGGCAGGAACCAGGCTATGGGCCTCCCGAATGGGAAACACGCCCCAGGTGGGAACTGAGCTGGGAGCCTCCCACATGGGAAGGATGCCCCAGTTCAGCATATGGGTCCTCATGGCTAGGGCTGGAATGGGAAGTCAGTCCTTGGACCCTGTGGCCAAAAAGTGAGCGCTTAACCCACTCAGCTGTCCTGGCACCCCGCTATGATTTTTATTTAAAAGGTAAAAATCCAGGTTTAAAAGGTATCATTGATTCTAGGTTAGATGTAACTAATTGCTACATGGTTCCACAACACTGGCATACTGATCACCCAAGGTTTATCAATCAGTGAGGGACTCACTACCACTAGGGACAGGGAACAGGGAACAGGAAACAGGGAACAGGGAACAGGGAACAGGGAACAGGGAACAGGGGTGAGAAGACTGAAGCGTAAGACCTGGAGGATGGAGGGAAGGAATAACAAACCATGGGAATAAACAGTATTGGGAGCACCGATCTCTGCATTTCAATGATTTGTTCTTCTGCTGCCCACAGATCTCCCGAGTGCAAGAGAGAAGGCTTATGAGCAAACTAGATATGTCTTTCCCCTAAATGAGCACGCACACGCACACACACACGAAGAACATTTAAAGTGTATAGTGAGCCCATCTCTAAAAATTCAATCTTTTCAAGCTCAAAAAAGATTCTCATAATAGCCCAAGATGCCAAATCTGTTCAATATCAAGTCTGATTATATTACTTGGTACCTTGATATGAAATATAGAATAATTAGATGGAACTCAGTGGCATTTTAAATTTATTCAACATGCTTCAAATGTCTTTGGTTCTTAACTCCAGAGCTAAGAACCATGTTTAAGTTCTTCCTAGCTGAATTACATCAATTAGTAGTTCATAAAACTAAGATCTCTGAATAGCAAAATTTAATTTTTAAGTGAATTTATAATAATTCTTCAATGGTAGGTTACATGGATATGGAGCTTTAGGTAAAAGTTTATTTTCCCTCACACTTTAAAGATGTTTAATTGTTTTATGGCATCCATTGCTACTGAACAAAATTGTTTCAGCTTAACAGCATTGCTTTATAAGCAATATGACTTTTCACTTGGTTAGCATTTAAAGTTTTCCTTTGGCCTCTTCTGCAATTTCAGTGTGATCTTCTTCAGAGTTGGGCTTTTGATGCATTTTTTTTTATTGTTAAATTTATTGGGGTGACATTGGTTGGTAACAATTACACAGGTCCCAGGTGTACAACTCTACACTACACTGTCTGTGCGTTGTATTATGTGTTCACCACCCAAAATCAGCTTTTTCTATCACCATATATTTGATTCCCCCTCCTTACTCCCCTCCAGCCCACTCTCCCACTCACCTTCCCCTTTACCCTCAGGTAACTGCTAAACTATTGACTGTGTCCATGAGTTTTTGTTTCTTTGTTGCTTTCAGTTTTATATTCTACCTATAAGTGAGGTCATATGTTTCTTGATTGTTTCAATCTGACTTACTTCACTTAATAAGATGCTTTCAAGATCCATTAGGTTGTCACAAATGGCTGTATTTCATGTTTTCTTACCGCTGAGTAGTATTCCATTGTGCAAATGTACCACAACTTTATCCTGTCATCTTATCAAAGCACACTTTGGTTGTTTCCATGATTTGGCCACTGTGAACAGTGCTGTGATGAACATTGGGGTACATATATCTTTGTGAATTAAGGTTTTCAAGTTTTTTGGGTAGATACCCAGAAGAGGGATTGCTAGGCTAAATTTTCAAGGAATCTCCACACTGCCTTCCACAGTGGTTGTACCAATTTACATTCCCACCAGCAGTGTATTTTTTTTTTTCTCCACAGCCTCTCTAGCACTTGTTATTCCTTGTCTTGTTGATTATAGATACTCTAAAATGTGTGAGGTGGTATCTCACTGTGGTTTTAATTTGCTAGTGACATTGAGCATATTTTCATGTATCTGTTGGCTGTTTGTATGTCTTCATGGTTTTTATGTATCTTAAATTGTGAAAAATACTTAGCCATGATCCTTTTTAATATTTTTTTATGATTCTTTATATTTTCTCTTTCTGGAACTCCAGCAAATATATGAAAGGTATTTGCAAATTATATATCTCTTTCATATTCAATTTCTTGATATTCTTATGAAGCATTCAGAGTGATTTGTCTCAGGTCTATCTTCCAATTCATTCATTTCTCCTCCAATGAATGTAGTCTACTGTTTGTTAGAATATTATTGACTTTTTTTCATAGAGTTTTTATTGAGATACTATTTGCATAATATATAATTCACTCATTTAACATATATAGTTCAATGGTTTTTAGCATATTCTCAGAGTTGTGTGAACATCAGCACAATTAAATTTAGAACAGTTTTATCACTCCAAAAGTAACCATGTTGTCTTTAGCTATTACCTCCAAATTCTCCCAGTCCTAAATAACCACTAATCTATTCCTGTCTCTATGGATTTGCCTATTCTGGACATTTCATATGAATCATACAATATTTGCTCTTTTGTGAATGGCTTCTTTCATTTAATATAATGGTTTCAATATTCATCCATGTTGTAGCATGTGTCAGTATTTTATTCATTTTTTATTGCCAAATAATATGCCACTGTATGGCTATACTATATATTATTTATCCATTCATCAGTTGATGCATATTTGGATTATTTCTACTTTTTGGTTATTATGACTTTTGCTATTACAGTGATTCATGCAGAATCTTTTCTGTGTAGTCCTGTATTTTCATTTCTCTTAGGTACACAACTAGGCATGAAATCACGGGGTTATAGGATAACTATATGTTTAACATTTTGAGGAATTTCCAGGTTGTTTTCCAAAGTGTACCATTTTACATTCCTACCAGCAGTGTATGAAGGTTCTAATTTCTTCATGTTGTCTCCAACACTTATTATCTTGCTTTTTAAATATCTAACACTTCAGAATTTGCTTATCATCCTTGTACTTGGCCATGCTAATCTTCTCTGTATCGTTACAATTTTATATATGTGCTGTAGAAGTGAGCACCTATGTTTTTTTATTATAGCCATCCTAATTGTATTATAAACAGTTGTGTCCCATTGTGTTTTGATTTTTCATTTGCATATTGTTTCCTGAGAAATGTCTATTCAGACCCTTTGTAATTTTTTGGTTAGGTTATTTGTCTTATTATTACTGTGTAACAATAGTCCTTTGTATATTCTAGAGGCAGGTCCTTTATTAGATATGCGATTTGTAAATATTTTGTCCCATTTAGGGGACAGAGGGCTGTCTTTTCATTTTTATGATAATATCCTTTGCAGCAAAAAAGTTATAGTTTTGGTAAAATTCACTTAATCTATTTTTCTCTTCTATTGATTATATTTTGTTGTCATGTTGTAAAAACCATTGCCAAGTCCTAAGTAACAGATTTCTGCCTATGTTCTCTCCTAAGAGTGTTGTATTTCTAGCTTTTTATTTAGGTCTATGACCCACTTTTATTTAATTTTTGTATATGGCATGAGATATGGGTCCAACTTCACTCTTTTGCCTACAGATAATTAGTTGTCTCAGTATCATTTATTAAACACACTATTCTTGGGAAGCCAGGACAGCTCATTGGGTGATCACTTCCCATGCAATTGTGAGGTCTGGGGTTTGACTCCCAGCTCGGTTTATGCAACCCCCTAGGCTGAACTGTGGTGCAACTGGTAACTGCCGGGATTGCTTGGTGATGGGGGTTCTCACCTCACATGCAGGAAGCCCCTGGTTGGTTTTCCATTCTGCTAGGCCCCACGTCCACCCACGTGGAATGAAGCCATATCACAATTAGTGATGTATACCTATGAAGACTGCTCTGGGCCCTCCTCCTTTCTCTCTCTTTCTCTCTTACTCTCTCTCTCTCTCTCTCTCTCTCTCTCTCTCTCTCCTTTACTCAAACAATAAAATAGATTTAAAAAAAAAAAAAGCACTATTCTCTTCCTGTTTAATTATTTGGGCACCTTTGTTCAAAAGTCAATTGATTACAAATGTAAGGGTTTAATTCTGGACTCTTAATCCTAGTCCATTGATCTATATGGGGGGGATTTAAAAACCCCAAAATGGTCTTCTGGAGGGTGGGCCCCTTGTAGTACAGGCTTCCCCCCTAGAAGAGTGTTCTAGGAACCCACATGCATCCGTGCACCAGCTGCTGGTGGCCTGAGAGGCTGTGTTCGGCTTAAGTGAATTTTTTTTGAAGACTCTTTCATCATGTTTGCCCATTTCAGGATGGGTGATTTATACAAACAATGTGCGGCATGACAACGCCTGTCCACACTGTGCTGAGTGTTCAGCAGTTTTTGACCAAAAAACAGCATGAGCTCTGTGCCCCACCCTGCCTACTCAACCGATCTCACACTGAGCGATGTTTTTTGGTTTCTTCAGATGAAAAAGTCCCAAAGGGAAATGTGTTGCTGATATGGAGGAGGTCTCTTTCTCTCTCTCACACACACACAGATGGTAAAAGCACTAAAAGGCATCAAAATTGATGAGTTCAAATACTGTTTGGAAAAAGGGTCTTGCTAGGTATATTGCATGAAGCACAGAATACTTTGAAAGTGACTGAAGTATAAATGTAAAATAAATACACAATTTTTTATGAATAAATTCTTTTTGTGGGGGGTCCCCCTGGTATTATTCAACAATAGTTTGTTCTGCCCAGATTAGCACTATTTTTTGGTCAATGTTAATACAAATTTCAAATGATTTAGCAGCAGCAAAGTTTATGATATATTATGAAATCACAGAAATTGCTATCAGGAATGTAAGGCTACTTGTAAACAAGTTTAAGTAAGAATCTAGTCCCTTAGGACAGAGAACCCCAGGTTGCTTAATCTTGGCTGCCACTGTGGCAGGATTCAACCCATTCAAGTCAAACACTATAACCACTCAACTTGTGCTCTCAGAATTGCATTTGGCTCAGCACTCTTGTCCTTGAAATTCCTATGATGTCATCAATGGCCAAATTAAACCAGAATTATAGTAACGTGGTTTTTAGTAATATGGGTAAATACATACTGTTTAGAAGCTTTTGTCAGTTGCATGGTTCCCAAACTGTTTGCCAAGGCATCCTCACACTATTGCAACAAATACACAAAAGCACTGCACATTATTTTACCTTTTCTAGGGAAACATAGTAACGTCTCTCAGATACCACAGAAACTATTACTATCAAGTTTATGGATGCAAATATTGAATGAAAAAAACCATTAGACAAAAACCAAACAACCCAACTGAAAAATGGGCAGAAGACCTAAAAAGACACTTCATCCATGAAGACTTACACAGCCTCTCATGACAAAGCCATCTAGTACTCTGGTGCACCTACAAGGTGGTTTCCTAGAACACTCACCTACCAGCGAAAGCCTGTACTACAAGGAGCTTTCCCTCCAGAAGATAATTCCGGGTTTTTTGGGGGTCCCCTCTTGTATTATTAAGTGCGTTCTTCCTGGTAAAACTATCATGGCAATACAGTACTTCTTACTTTTTATCACATTTCACAAAGAAACTTTTCTGAAAGTTGATAATGAACAAAGAAGGTAATTCACTTGTGTCCCATTTGGGGAGACACTTCATTCATTCAGCAAAAATTGATTACGCATTTATGGTGTCCTGAACGTGGTTGAACAAAACAAAGATGCCCTAACTAATATTCTAAAATCTAAATGCTTAATAAAATGTCAGATAACTATAAGAATCAAGAGAAAACATAAAAGAGAGGATTTATAGAGTTGTGAATAGGGTATGATGCTTTTAAAAACGATGGTCAGAGAAGGCCTCCAATAAGTAGTAATTTAAGTAGAAATTTGAATGAAGAAGGAGCCAGCCACCTATGTAATGGGAGAAAGAGGATTCTAAGCAGACAGTTTCCAGCAGAGACAAAGGTGAGAGGACCTTCGGTATTCCAGAGGTGAGTTTGTGTCTTGCCAGTGCGAGTCTTTCAAATTGGACAGTCAGATACTGATTAACTTATAATATTAACTTTTTGAACCTATAAAGCCAAGAACCAAATGCAGACATACCTCAGTGACTTGACCAAGATGCAAATACCCTATTAGACTTAGCAGAAAGATCGCTTTATTTTTTTAAAACAACATCTTCACCACATTAAGTTGCAGAATTGGATTTGAAGGACAGAATTAGATATCCTATTTTGTTAAGGTAATTTGGGAAAGACTCATTATGTCTTGTTACAAACTTTGTCATTTTCCTCTGAGTAGTGGGGTTAAAGGTGAATGATACCTTCTTCTTTGCATATATTATATTATTTATATTTTATTGAACATTTTCTACTAGTTATGAAAAACATCAAAGCCCTTGTCATATTCATTTTAAAAAACAGGTTACAAAGCAATACCATATATGTACCAAAAAAAAAAAAATGCTGATTTTATATGAAAACGTAAAGTTACTGTATTTTTATATTTATAAATGTTTTTGTGGGTAATTGGTTGAGGGATGCAGGTCAGTGTCACTATACAGAAAAAGAAAAACATTTTAAAAAGCACAGACTAAAATGTTAATGATCATTATATCTAACTTTGGGGTGGTTTGTAAATATCACTTTTTGTATCATATTTTAAACTCTTGTTATTGAAGCATAACATACATAAAGAAAAGATGAAAAACATAAATTCATAGGTCAATTAATTATCACATGTAACTACCCTTGTGATCACAAACCAAATAAAGAACTGGCCAGGATCCCCAAAACGACATGTTCCCTCCTTTCCTCTCGCGTACCTTAACTTTTAGCACTAAAGTTTCGTTTTGACTGGTTTTGATATTGAGATAAATGTAGGATAACCAGATGTACCATTTTAAACAGGACAGAAAACAATGATACTGTCCCATTTTAAACGGTACGTATGGTAAGCCTACTGACCCCTTGAGTTTAGCCTAGTGAGACTAGGCTGATCATGTGTACTGTTTAAAACAGGGCAGTGCCATTGTTTTCTGTCCCATTTAAAATGGTATATCTGGTCAGTCTAGATAAATGGAATTAAATAATATGTACAGCTTGGGGTTTAGCTTCTTTCACAATGCTTGTTTTTATCAAGTAGATAATAGGGTTTTGAGGGGGTTGAAGCATGCAAAATTGTCCCAATCCATACTGTCAGTACAAATGATTTCCAGGGGAAGCCGGGATGGCTGAGTGGGTTAAGCGCTCACTTTGCAGTGCTGGGGACCGAGGATCGAATCCCGGCCCCGGCCCGCGCGGAACCATGTGCTGAACTGGGAGCTGCCCCAGTTCAGTTCTCTCGCTGTCTCTGTATCTCTCTCTCTCTCTCTCTGTTAATAAAACAATTAAAAATAAATAAATAAATATTTTAAAAAAAATGATTTCCAAATAACTTCAGTTTTTGCTAAGCTCATTCACATAGATGTACAGTTTAGCTCACATAACTTAATGAAGCAAGTATTCTTAAAGTCATTATCCTCATTTTTTGAGGTAAGAAAACAGAGACACAGGGAGACTAGGCAAGTTGCCCATAGTCTTGCAACAAATTGTGGGTGGAGATACAATAGAATTCCACCTTCGAGTCTAGACCTCTTACCAACAGCTAGAGAAAAATATGCACAGTACTCTACTCACATATGAAGATACAGCCTGAACCTGTATGGAATAATATGACACACAACAAATTCCCATTTTGATTTAGAAAAAATAATTTGCTATATGGCTAAGAGAGAAAGGATCTTGTGGAATTTTTTTTGACCCGTACTGAACAAAGAAAAGAAGAGTTTGGCTAACCTTAGCCTCTGGATATCTGTATTCCTAACCTTTTCCTGCCCAAAGAATGAAGTGCACGGAATATATCATAATCTCTACCCTTGCTATTTCTTCCCTCCCTCCCTCCCTCTCTCCCTTCCTCCCTCCTTCTCTCCCTTTCTCCCTCTCTCCCTCCTATTTTCTCTCCCCTCTCCCTCCCTTCCTCCCTAGATCCCTCCCTGCCCTCTTTCCTTTCTTTCACCAAATGCCTATTGACAGTCTACCATGCACCATCCACTATTCTCGGTACCGGTACTTACTTTCCTGCAGTAAATAAAACAGACATGGGCCCAGCCGGCTTGAAACTTACAGACTAGCAAACTAGGGTTATTTGTAAACAAAAAACTTCCAAGTGTGATTAAGTATTACACTCTTGTGCAGTGAACCTGGCCCAAATTAAGAAGTAAATGTTTGATCAATGAGTCAATATTTGAATGAACAAATGAAGAGATGGATTGATTGACTGACCTTTAAGACTTTATAACTTTGAGATTACCATAGCAAGATAATTACATTATGTTTTCTAATTCCCATTTTATATTGCTATATTGCTGTGTGTGGAAAAAAAATGCTGAAGAAGAATTAGGCTAAATCTGTCAGTCAAAGTCTTCATAAGAAAATCAATTAAGTAACTCAAAATAATTTCTGTACTTTGGGGGAAAAAATGAAAAGGAAAGCAGCTGCCTGATGATATTTTTAATTGAATTCAGAGGCTATTACCTACCAGAACCTTTAATTTATTCTTAACCAGTCAATCGAAAACAATTTAAGCAAAGCAGAATCTGTTTTCTTCTAAGTTGCTACTGAGCCAAGAGCTGTCAAGCCAAGTTTCACCCAGTGTGAATTTCAGTAGCTGAACGATAAACACTGGTTAAAAAAACCCTGTTCTAGAATGCCAGCAGGACTGTTTTAACCAAGTTTATGCTACCAGGCAACAATCTAAGAAAACCAATATTTTGATGCTAATTGCCCATCTAAAAAGCTACAGAGGAAACTATAGAAAATGCAATCTTAAAAATTCTACCAATACCTCATCTTGAATCATCTCTTACCCATAAGAAGATGAACATAGACATTTCAGAGAGTTCCAATTCTCATTAAAACAGGGAAACATAGATTGCCTCCCTAAAGGGATGGGCTTAGTAATTTTGTGCAAACGCTTTACCCTCCACATTGTGATTTACAAATGAAGTGAGTGAAAATGCCAAAAAAAAAAAGGAAGGTTTCCGGAGGCTGAAGTTGTGAAAGCTTCAAACCCCAAATTGATGTCAATACCTGTCAGCCACATTGCAACCTCATGCCCACTGGTTTACCCTTTCATTTATCACAGGTAAGTCAGAAAAGCTTCTAGTCTCATGCAGATCAATGAGAAACAGGTACACAAATAAACAAAATCATCAAAGATAAATTTACCATGTGTTGATAGAGAGTAACTTGAGAAGCCTTATTTCATAGAGGGGTTAAGAACTTTCAAAGTATTCTTCAAGAGTAAGGTTTTACACGTTACAAATGTTCTCTGTGTTCTCTTCAAATTGGGTCTCACCATGCTCCTGTCGCCTTAGCCAATGTAGAACCCTAACAACTAGAAGCTTACTCTCTTTTCCTGACAAGTCATGATGGGTTTGTGAAAAAGACTGAACTGGAGGGAACTCTTAACACAATGGCAGAAATGAGCCAACAGAAGAATACAAGGAGAACACTCACTATTTCCTTCATGACCGTAGGGCAGGCAAACTTTCCTTAGAAAAGCTAAAAAAGCTGGACTGTTAAAGAGAAAATTGAAAATTTTAATTATATAAACATTCAAAGGTTTTGCTTTTAGAAAGACACCATTTATGAAACAAAAGGCAGAGCACAGATTGGGAGAAAACATCTGATGTATATATCCAAAATATTTTGTGTGCATATCCAATGTATATGTGTGTGTGTATATACAGAATATATAGGACATGTGTGATATGTCATATATGAGACTGTCCAGAAAGTAGCCAGACATGTAATATGTACAAAGAGCCATTGATGGCTGGATTTTTCCTGGACACCCTTCATATACTTGGAAAGGGACACATAAAGAACTCTTAGATGTCAGTAAAAAGACAACCAACCCAGTTTTTAAATAGACAAAAATATTGCACAGAAATTTCACCAAAGAGGATAAACAAATGGCCAACAGAATATGAAAGAACATTCAACACCATTAGTTTTCAGAGAAGCACAAATTAAAACCACAATGAGACAGCATTTCATACCTACTAGAATGGCTAAGTTGAAAAACTATAACCATCCTAAATGGTTTGAATGTGGAAAAACTGGAATTCTCGTACACTGCTGGTGTACACACAAAATTGTATACAATGTTCATAAAAGTTTTCTTTAAATTGCTAAAAACGAAAAATAGTCCTGCTGCCCATTGCCAGCAAATAGATAAGCAAATTATCTTGCATCATAGAGTGGAATACTACTCAGCAATAAAACAAATGAACTACTAGTTCACAAAACAATGTAGATGAATCTCAAAGACATGCTGAGTGATATAAGCCAGGTGCAAAGTATATGCTGTAAGATACCATCTATATGAGATCCTAGAAAAAGAGATCTAACCTACGGTGATAAAAGATCAGCAGTCATTTAGAGCCATGGGTCAAAGCAGATGGACAGCAAAATGGCGTAAGGGAGATTTTGGGAATAATGAAAATGTTCTATATATTCTAACTGTTGTATACACAGATACATACATTTGTCACAAGTCTAAAAAGGTATACTTAAAAGAATCAAATTTTGTTGTGTGCAAATAATAAAGTTGATTTTAACTAACAATGTTGATTTTTAAAAACTAGTTTCTTTCAAAAGATATTTTTAATGTTTGCTTATAGCACATTGTATATTACCACAAATGTAATTCTGAAAGCCATACAGTAAGTAAAATAAATATTTATTTATGCCACCCTGTCTTAACTTATTGTTCAAGAAACACAGTTTGGGAAACACTGTGTTAGTTGGTCAATGTCAGTGTGGAAGAAAGTTTCTTAGAGTTTTTAATTAGCATGTATTTTAAATCTCAAAAAGGGTGATACAGTATGTAGCATTTTTCACATGTATTTGAGCATGGTACTCTTTCTTTACCTGCATCTTGTAAAATCGGTGTTGTGGTCCGTTTTCTTCCAAAAGCCATTCTCTAGGGTTCTTCCAAAGAGTTTAGTCCTTGACTCTATTCTTATAAACAACTTGGCCAAGTGGCAAAAAAAAACAAACCCCAAAACAAACAAACAAACAAAAAATGGATTGTCAAATTTTCAAGGAAGCCAGGTGGCTCAGCAAGTTAAGCACTCGCTTTGCAGCCCTGGGGACTGAGGATCAAATCCTGGCCCCAGCCCTTGAGAATCTCTATGCTGAACTGGAGTGTGCTTGCCATGTGGGAGGCCCCCCAGTTCGGTTCTTGCCCCCGGTTTGGCCCCTGGCTCGAGGGGGCATGCCTCTCATGCAGGAGGACCCTGGCCCAGTTCCTGTTTTGTGTGGCCCCCACCAACCTGTGTAGAACAAAATCATGTTGAAAACTGATGACATACAACTATGGAAACTGCTCTGGGCTTTCCCCCTTTTATCTTTCTCTGTCTGTCTCTGTCTCTGTCAAAAACAACAAAATAAAGATTTAAAAATTTTTTTCAGGTGGCACATGCTAGTTAAAAAAAAAACAGATAGACAATGTTATAGAATTTGAATTCACTAAGATCTGTATTGGTAAGGTTGATGAAAATTTCAAAAAACTATTTGGTTTGAAAATACAATTACTTAAGTACATATATGTTTTGTGGTGGACAGAGAGCAGGGTTTGGAATTTTAGTTGACAGTAAATGCAATCAAAAATATAAAGTTGCAGCATCAAAAGGCAAGTCAATCCTAGTTTACACTATTAAGAGAATGGTAGCAAGAACAGTAAAAAGTAAAAGAACCATTGTAGATCTGCAAGATGGTGACAGGTCTGGGAATGATGGCAAAGGAAGAACATCCAAAGTCTGGAGAAAGCATACGCCGCTGTAGTGGTATTTGCCTTCAAACACGTGGGGAAACTTCATGGCATGTCTTTCCAGCATCTTGACTGACACCTCCTAGGCCTATTTTTAAAAGCTCTGAGGGTACCCTAAGTAGGCCTATCTTAATCAGCATAAATATTTGTTGATAAAACACACAGGATCTGGGAGGATCAGAAAGGGTGGAGGGAGTTCTGAGACTGGGCAACCAGAAGCCCAGCAAGAGTCTCATATAGGCAAAACCTACCACTGTCACTGATGATAAATGACCACCACCTGCCCTCATGTTCTTGCAGTTACAGCACTCACTTGAGATTTAAACCCCATTTGAGAACATTCAATGAGTTGGACTAAAATCATGTGCCTAGCCCTGGCTGGATTTATTTTGAGTTCTTCCAGAGAACAGAACTAGCAGCAATGGTTGTTTGGGACACTGTCAGGATGTTCCTATTTGGAGAAAGAGTTTATACTAAATGAACTCTTTTCAAAGATTTGTTCTCATTGTGGGAAAGGCAACAATTAATTATTCAGGCACATTCAGTGAGAACTTTATAATCAGTAATGGGCAAACAAGAGTCTAGGAGCAGAATGTACCTTAAAGGTCACCTACAACACTTAATCTTTATAAACATGGAAACTGGGACTTAGAGAAATCAAGTGACTTTTTTTTCAGGGACTGTTAGTGAATAAGTATCAAAAGAAACATAGAACTCAGGATTTCCACGTCTTCAACATATTCTGTGTTATAAAATAGTGCTTCCTTTTTTCAAACAAACAACCTTACTTAGTGGTTGAAATAGAAGATTTACTGAGATTCCCAGGTCTACTCACATTTGTTAATGGAATTAATGTGAACATAAGACACCATGGTCATGTAGGCAAAATGGTGGTGGTTGCGGGGGTGAGTAGAGATAACAAGAAAAATTCATCTAATAAATTTTTCTGATGTGACCTCTACTTTACCAACATGTCCTTGGTTTTAATGCTAACCTTTTCTGGTAATTAAAATTTGAGTGTGTAAGGAAAAAGAATGCCTTTGACTACTCATAAGACCCTAGGGAAATGTTACGATGAAGGCAAGTTATTTTTTACCTGTTGAGTAAACTTTTTGACTAATGAAAAATCAATACTTCTCCAATGCTGTTTGATGGTGTTGTTTGTCTGGTATGTCTCCTATGTCATCTGGAAACAACAGTTTAAATACTACTTTAATAAGAAATGGTTGCCTATGGCTAGTCTAGTACTACCTAAAATGGATTTGCAGATGATCTGTGACTAATCAGATGCTTCCTTGAAACATTTTTTTTTTTTTTTTTTTTTTGAGCAACAAATCCGTTACTTGTTGCACTTTATGGAGAAATTAGCTTTAATGATTTCCTGGTTACCAAAACATACCAAACACTCCTTTCTTGAGCAAGAAGGATAAACACACTACCAGTAACTGGAAGTAATTCTTTCATATTATCAATCAAAATATTGGAACTAGTAGATTAAACCATTAGACAGATTTGTCTAAAGGAAAGAGTACATTATGTGAATTCTTCCTCTTCAATGTGGACACAGAAGAAAAATAAGGGGTTTCTTAAACGTTGTGTCAAGATATTATGACAAAATGAGGAAACCACAGTCATTCAGAGGCTCATGAGTAAGAGGACTGTTGAAAAAAAAAATCCAGCCATTGTCAATAGAATGAGAACTGTTATGTGGTTGGATACTTTCCAGACAACCCTGTATATATAACTCTGTGGCTTCCCACTACCTTTCAAACTGATATAGATTCTTTAATTGCTCCAACCCTGAAGCATAGTGTCCATTTGCAGCTGAGGAAATAGCATTACCCAGAAGCAGTCATTTAAAAGAATATCAAGATAAAAGTAAGAAAGAAAAATAAAGGACATTAAGTAAGGGAAAGAGAAGCCATCCAAAAATTGGAGCCCCTCATCACTACTACTATCCTCTCCGTACAATTTCTGAGCTTGTTTTCTAATAGCAACCCCTATTCTATTGCTCCACATCTCCAGGGGAGACACCCCTTCCTCTCAGAGCCTGAATCCTACCATTTGGCTAATTGTAGGCATTAGCAGTGACAGCCTGTTTACCACCCCATAATGCCACAGGTCAGAAGTACTCTCATGGCTCCTTGACTAGCTCCGATTTCTTCACATGGAGCTCACACTGGGCAAAACTCCATCCAGACTTGTAAGCAACCAACCTCTTTCTCATTTGAATTTCACCATGAAATCACTTCAGGATGTGAGTTTATCATGACTGCCCTTTATACCTCTGATGTTTCAAGAGGAAATGCTCCTAATGAACTGACTCTGGGAACCATCTGGGAGGAACACGGTCTGCATAGCACTTTGCAAAATAATATCATGGCAGGTTTCCCAGTTCACAGCCACAACATCCTGCGGGATCAGCAAAACTGTTAAAAAAGCCAACAACCAATTTAAATAGAAAATGTTGTGGGGCTTCAGGGCAGCAAAGCTTTTATTTCTAGAATCTGGAACAGTGGTCTTCTTACACCATGATCCAGATGGATCTGAAACAAAACCTCGACCCTTCCCCATAAAAAAAACCTCACTCATCACAAACATGCTTTTTTTTTTTTCTCCATTATCTTTTAATACTGTGACCCATTAAACTGATTTCATGAACCACTAATTGGTCACAGTCTAATATTTATTTATTTTTATTGTTTTTTGACAGAGAGAGAGAGAGATACAGAGACAGAGAGAGAACTGAACTGGGGGAGCTCCCAGTTCAGCATATGGTTCCGCACGGGCCGGGGCCGGGATTCGATCCCTGGTCCCCGGTGCTGCAAAATGAGCACTTAACCCACTAAGCCATCCCGGCTTCCCTGCACAATCTAAAAAGCACCTTCTCTAGAAGGTGGAGAAGTTCTCTTCTAATCTGGAGTCATTTCGAACTGCCATGTTTCAAAGATTCTAAAGTAATGTGCAACATAAGTCCAACTTGAAATACGCTATAAAAAGTATGATGCCTGAGTCCCTAACCAGAGATTATGATTCAACTGCTACCAAATGTCAACCATTTGTAAGAGCACTTCAGGTCATTCCAAAGGACCAGGATTAGGAACAAATTGCTCTAGTCTAGAGCCACTAATAAGAAACCCAACAAGCACCTTTGTTACAAAAACCCCTTTAAAAGAAAATCTTCTTGTAGTTATTTTACAGAATATGAATTTGCCTGTCAATAGGCTGTTTATGACTTTGCCATATTCGTTATAGGTGATATTTAAAACACTTTTCCGATCTGTTTTTCCGCTTGAGCAGCAGAATTCCTAAAGGCCAGAAAGCCCTCAGGCTTGGCCTCTTGCCTTGGGCACAAGTTCCAGGCGGGGGGCCCCTGAGTTATTATGGATCCTCTTGTGTTCTGTGTGACCTTTCCCCTAGTGAGCTTTATTTCCATGAACAGAAACGAGATGTCTGAGAACTGACGGCATGGAAAGTGGCTGCTGCTCTATAGCAGTGACCCTTCACCTACTAAACTTCCTCTTGTTGAGTCTAGTGCCCGCCGGGTGCAGCGCCGCCTGCGGGTGTGGGACGCACCTTTCACCTACTTAGCGGGAGCGAGGCTCAGCATCTGCTCGGCGTCCGCAAGACTGGCTATGTTTCTTCCTTCCAGCACCATGTTGCTGCAAAGTGCTGGGGAGAGTAACTTAGCTTTTATTTGTAAACAAGAAGTGAATCTCTGAATTAGCACCATAGCTAAAGAAGACAATTCCTTTGTGCCAATATACAGTGCATTTTGAGGTGCCTATTTGTTGAAAGAAGGGGTGAGAGAGCCCTACTGTCAAAGGGGTGAAAGAACACAGAAGGGGAGCCTCACAACTTTTCTTCTTTGGACTCAGCTCTAACTACTGGAACGCACCCAGGTCCCTTTCATCTTTAAGAATATAAACATGTTCTCTAAACTCAGCACTGTTAGATCCTCCAGTTTATTTTCAAACCAAAGAACTAAATTGGGAAGGAAGTGTGTCTGTGTTATTACTGTTAAAGCTAAAGACAGTCTAGTTTTCTCTCTGGCAAATTCTAACCGATGGTCTATATATGAGGTGATACCAGGAAAAAAAAAAAAAAAATCTGTGTCCTTGAAGAAACAGACTGTTGAGTTTCCAGAATCTCTTTGGTTTGATTTTAAACTCAGTTTCACACAGTTGCTTGGTTTGGGCCAAGAAGACAAACAGTCATTCTTAGTTCTAAAGTGTCAGAAAGGCTAATGTCAAAAAGATCGTAGAATTCCCAAGCCCCAGAAGAGTGTGGCAATGATTTCTATTTAAACTAAGATTTAGAAATCCCATGTTTCCTAGCAGCTACGTGACTGAGGTGACTTTGTGTTTCTCTGCCTCCATTTTCCCTCTGCAATTGCAGGCATTGGATTAAATGAGTGGATTTCAGATTTGCTGTTGACAGTCTCAATAAGGAGCAGTTCTTCCAAATGGAAAGGAGCTATTGGAAGCAGGGGTGCTTGGCAGTGCAGAACTGGGAGGCTGCTTGGACCCCCCAGCCCAGGACTAACAAACCTGATTCACTGATCTTCAGTGTCCTGTGTTGAGAAGAATCCTGTGGCCACAACAGGAAAGGATGTTGTCTGTTGCTGTTGGTGCTCACCATATTTGGAGAAAGAGGAACTAACAACTTGTGCAACATATACTTGATTGAACTAGTATTTTTTAAATAAACAGAAAATTTAAAAATGACATCTGGTTATCTGTCCTTTTGCTACCAAGCATATAGATGTACGATGCACCGTGTATACAAATAGGTCAGTACACGTTCATTGAATTCATAGGCAGTAAGGAATGTTTGTGTAACTGACTAGATTTTCCCATTTTGAAGTGAATACCCAGTGGGATGTTGATACAGTTTTTGTTTTGTTTTTTTAAATATTTTTATTTATGTATTTATTTATTTTGACGAGAGAGAGAGAGAGAGAGAGAGAGAGAGAGAGAGAGAGAGAGAGAGAGAGAGATACAGAGACAGAGAGAGAACTGAACTGGGGGAACTCCCAGTTCAGCATATGGTTCTGCATGGGCCGGGGCCAGGATTTGATCCTCGGTCCCCAGGGCTGCAAAGTGAGTGCTTAACCCACTGAGCCATCCTGGCTTCCCCATTTGATACAGTTTTGACCACACCCTTGCACTGCATCAAGCAAAGATATCACAAAAGGAACTGACCTCTAAGATTTGTCTTTCAGATGATCTGCTGCTGATCGTGTTTCTTTTATTATGTGAAACACTAGGAAAGGTTGTCTAAGGCAGCCAGTCAGTGCAACACAAACCAGGGCTTGGAAGTTTTCCAAGTAAGAAATTTCTATTTGCTCTCTCTTTCTGAGTGTGTGTGTGTGCATGTGCGTGTGCATGCATGCATGTGGTGGAGGGAGTATCATGGATAGAAGACATGTCCTGTTTGGTGATAATCTCAGAAAATTTAGCCAATGATCAGCAATTGGAGAAAAGGTACAAGCCACAGAAGTGGAAGCAAAGTTTAGCTGATGATAGCTCAATGTCACTCCACAGAAGACAAAGGACATGAATGATAAGGGCAAGAAAGAGCAGACTGTAGGCTTCTTGGTCTGGAGTCTCCAGGCTTCTTGGTAAGCCCAAAGGGGTTAGAAATAGAAGACGGGCGAATGACTGACCCAATTCTTGGTTCTGATTCTGTCTTTCGATCTGGTCAAAAGTCTGTTTTGAATAGATAACTGCCAAATTCTTCTGCCTGTTTTTTGGCTACATCTATTTTCATTTCAACTCTTAAAATAAGGTTTGTTTTTCTTACAATTAACAAGTAACACCTTCTTTATTGTTTAACATTTGGAAAAGCACACACAAAAGAAGCAAATGTAAATATTGGTAATTCTACCACGCCAAAATAACCACTGTGGATATTCTGGGGTGTTTTATTTATATGTGTGTGTGTGTTCATGCATGTATTTGTGCACATACTATTGAAAATATTAACCATGTCTGTTTTCTGTTCACATCTCTTATAAAACCATGATGTCCTCCGTCATTTGGGCAGCTGGATCATGACTCACAGAAGAAGACAAAAACATTTACATATGTTTAGGAAATCTGCTTTACTGAGGAATTCAGATATATGTTGTCATATGTTTCTTTTTTTCTCAGATTCATAAAATCTATGAATGGTTACTGTGATCCATACATTAACCCCTCTTAGGGTTAGTTTAAGCTGTTGTCAAGTTTTCTTCAACTTTTATTGTTTTCTGCACTCCCCAAACCAGAGAATCTCTTCTAGTTTCAGAGGTAACAGTGGAAAACTTGATGTAATTTACTGTGCTTCAAATCCCTTCAAGGTCTAGACATTTGAAACTCATTTTTTGTACCAAGACCCTAGGAACATAACAAGAGTAGAAATGGTTGCATGGAGGATGAGGTAGGCGGGCCAGAATCAGCCTCCTAGAGTTTCTTGCAGCCCAATATGGTATAATCACAGCAGAGGATGAATATGAGACTGTGGTCCAGTAAGTTACATGAATGACAGAATGAAATGCTGCCCATGTACCTAAGAGATGATGGAGGAGAGAGAAGGAACCAGAAAGAGAGAGAAAGAGAGAGAGAAAAACAAACCCAAGTAGGTCTTCTGGATGAAAAAAGGAATGATAGAGCAGCAATTTGCATTAACCAACAATCTAAGACCAGATTTAATAATATCTCAATGGATGTGAGCTGGGCTAGATGACACCGAGCACTAGATATCCACCTGCCCTAATATTTGGGGCCTATATGAACTCTTGGGAACATGGACGCAGCCCTGGGAGAAAGAAAGGTAAAATCTCACATTAATCAAGAGGCCTTAAAATAGACATTAAACTAATTTATAGGAAAGGAAAAGAAAATGTTTCAGTACTTGCACATTTGGCATTTATGAACTGAAATTTGTGCCCACTCTATATGTTTAGAATGGCTTAACTAAGGTTGGTTCACTCAGTGAGTGAAAGAGTGAAAGACAGAGACAGAGAAGAGTATTACCAAGAGTATAATTATGGTGCTGGACCATGAATTCCACAGTGGATAAGAGGAGAAGACATAAGAAAAAGGAAGACAGGCAAACAGGAGGCCCAGTGAGTCTGAAGTATTGTACTTGAGATGACAGTTGAGTCAAATTCTCCACGAGCATGGACGGTGGTAACCAGGGAGTGGGATGATTGTATTTGATATTTTGGACGTGGTGGCGTGATTGTTGAAGACAAGTTCTAGAGTGTGGTCATGAGGATGAGTAGCTGAGGTAGACTGTGATAGATATTGATAAAGTGAAGAGATTGGTGAATTAAGAGATGAAAGTGTAGATAGACCATTCACAGTAGTGTTGAAATCAATTAAGGATGACAACAGCAATCATACTGGCAAGGAAGTAGCCAGGTAGTTCATAAATGGCAGCAATAAAAAGCAGTTGGTGGTATTGTACAATGCCTTGTCTTTAAAAGTTCTGTGGTTTTTAAAGGAGAATGAGGAGTAATGTTTTGAATACACAGAGGTCACACATATGGTTTGAAAAGCAGAGGACACCCATCTCACCTTCAGGCCATGAAATACTTTGAGAATAAAAGCCACCCTACACTTAAGAGGTTGCTTG
The DNA here is from genome assembly GCA_004027555.1 of Craseonycteris thonglongyai. Classification (NCBI taxonomy): domain Eukaryota; kingdom Metazoa; phylum Chordata; class Mammalia; order Chiroptera; family Craseonycteridae; genus Craseonycteris; species Craseonycteris thonglongyai. The sequence goes on from PVKE010017868.1 coordinate 25,592, forward strand.
ACATATGGTGTCCTCAAGTTGTGGCAAGAATGTAAAGGGATATTCAAAGGAGAAATCAGGGCTTTAGGAAGTTTGAAGATAAATGCTGAGTTCTGGGAGGCAAAAGAGCAGTGTTTGTAAGGGAAACTGAACTGAAAGAGTAGGTCAGATCAGGGGCATCCACACAACTATTTGGGAAAGAAAATAGTCAAAGAGGGATGAACTAGAGGAATAAGTATCACGTAATACCTGAGTTAAATTAGGACCTGAAGCATGATAGGACTGGTCCAGACCTACTGTGAGGTATGACAGTGCAATATAGCATCCGAGAGTCATTTAGCTGAACCATGTGGAATCAAATGACCACTGTTCACTCCTGCATGTAGATGTGTTACGACAGCTCCCTCCCTCTTACCCTCCTTCTCTCCCTTCTTTTTGTTTCATAAAAAATTTTACCATATTATAAACATGTTGGTCTGTGACATGCTTTGTACCATTAATAAAATATGGAGGACAATATTCTTAACATAGACAAAATTAGTCTAGATACTCTGGTAAGCAGATGCCAAGATTAGAGTCCACAAGGGTTTAGGGTTTAGGGTTTTGGTTTGCTTGTTTGTTTGGTAGAAAGAAAAGCATACATTTACCTCATCTGTATGTGGTGGCATAACACACCTGGGGCCATATTTATCTGCTGTAGCAAAAATACCATGTCTAGCACGGTGACTGCCATCAGGGTTACTACTCCATTGGTTTATAGTCTACAGTCATTCTCAACCCCATTCCAACAAATGAATTCAGTGGAGTTGGGATGGAACCACCATTCCTGAGATACTTATGAGCAAAGAACTAATCTCCATCGTTCCTAGCAGGATACCATATTTTTTTGTATTTGCTTTCTTTGTCAAAGACAGTTTTGGAAGCTTATACTTGGCCTTTCCCACTATGACAGATAATGTGGGATTACTCAAAACACCAATTACCAGGTATGTAAATTCCATTTTTATATATGTTCAAGGACCAGGAAATATTCTTGATCTCTGCCCAATGGGAAATGTTTGCTCGTGAGCTCCCAGCTGGGTTGGCTGAGGAATGGCCTATGAAAGTCTAAGGGAAAGGAAGCAGCATTAGGTAGGGAAGTCTTTTGGACTGTGGTACTTATATGACACCTATGAAAGGAAATGGGACACAGGAAGCAAAATTGAGCAGGACAGACTCAGACCACCATGCTAACCTGTCAAAGCATCAGCCAACTGGCAGAGGTCCTCAGAGCAAAAAATTCCCATTAGAGGAGTCTCAGGCTGAGAATCAATGGCCAACCCTAGGGGCTTGTTTATCACTGGAGGCTCATGGGAAGAGTGTGGCCTTGGTTCATATATTGCATTGGATCTCAAAGGTTCTGCGGCTGTGTGCTCTCAGCTCGCTGCACTCCTTTCTTGCAACTCACAGTAAGTATTTTGGTGCATGAGTCAATCACTTATTTATTCATTTCCCCATGAGGAAAGATGTTGTTTGTTTTCAAATTTCTGTTTTCACCTGTTATACTACAATGGACAATCCTGAACATGTATGTTTATGCTCTCTGTTGGTAAAACTGTAGGATAACTTTCCAGAAGTGCAACAACAGAAACATGGGTACCTATTCTTAAAATTTTTGTAGATTCTACCAATTGCTTTCCAAAAAAATTTGCCAATATTACACTAACACAAATAGTGTAGGAGAACGTTCATTTCCCTAGAACTTGCCAACATGAGATATTTCTAAACTTTTACATTATTTGCCAATCTGATGGTAGAATAATGTTGTCTCATATCCTTATTAATATTTACTTTCTTACTCACTCATTAGTTTGAACATGTTCCCATATGTTTCCTACACATGCTTTTCCTCATTAGTTAATTCTTCATTTCCTTTTCTCACCTTCCCTTACTACTGTATTTTATAACAGCACACATCAAACACAACCAGGAAGAGTGCTAAGCCTGTATTTGAAGTTAAGACAAAAAAATTTTTCTTGTTTTTCCACAAATAACCAAGGTGCGTTAGCTTCAGGATTCACTAGCTTTTGGAGATGACATTGAGGATGCAAAAAAGAATGAACTATTTTATTTGAGTGTTGTTTGAGTGAGTGAAAGGATTTGGCCTTGATAAGTAAGTGTAAGGAGGTCAAGAATGCCACCAAGTGCTGCTCCAGAAAGTGCACAGGAAAAAAAGTGAAATATAGTTGTAGGCTAGCAGCCTTGTGTAGAGAAACTGGAGAGAGACTCACCCATTTATCTTCACTTCTCAGCAACAGCTTAATAACCTTTGAGTTTTCATCTTTCCATCACCAATAATAATGGCCATGACTGTTTTTCCAGTGGCTTCTCATTAACTCATAGTGATCCTAAACAAACTCATCATTCTTGTTCTCCTGTCCTCAATCAACCTATTGTTTCCTACTTAACCCTTTTGACTTTCCTGCTTCTATTAATGAAATCACTCCCTCCCTGTAGTACAGGCTTAGAACATCAAAGAACATTTAAATAAAAATTTGTTTTCTTCTCAGATTTGACAAAGGCTAGAGATCCTATCCAAAAAAAAAAGTCTCTTTTCTTCCTTTCTTTTTTGTATTTTATTTTTTATTGTTAAATTTATTGGGGTGACATTGGTTGGTAACAATTACATAGTTTCCATATGTACAACTCTACATTACATTGTTGATACATTGTGTTATATGCTCACCACCCAGAATCAGCTCTCTTTCCATCACCATATATTTGATGCCCACTCCCTACTCTTCTCCTCCACCCTCCCTCTACCCTTCCCCCTTACCCTTAGGCAACCACTAAACTATTGACTGTGTCCATGAGTTTTTGTTTCTTTGTTACTTTCAGTTTCGTATTCCACCTACAAGTGAGGTCATGTTCCTTGATTCTTTCAGTCTGACTTATTTCACTTAATAAGATGGTTTCAAAGTCCATCCATGTTGTCACAAATGGCTCTATTTCATCTTTTCTTATCACTGAGTAGTATTCCATTGCATAAATGTACCACAACTTCTTTATCCAGGAATATCTAGAGTATATAAAGAATTCATACAACTCAACAATAAGAAAATAAACAATTCAATTAAAAAGTGGGCAGAAGACCTAAAAAGACACTTTTCCCATGAAGACATACAAATGGCAAAAGATATATGAAAAAATGCTCAATGTCACTAGCAATTAAGGAAATGCAAATTAAACCACAATGAGATACCACCTCACACCTGTTAGAATGGTTATAATAAAAAAAACAAGGAATAACAAATGCTAGAGAGGCTGTAGAGAAAAAGGAAACCTCATACATTGCTGGTGAGAATGTAAATTGGTACAACCAGTATAGAAGGCAGTATGGAGATTCCACAAAAAATTAAGAATGGAATTGCCATATAACCCAGCAATCGCTCTTAGGTATCTACTCAAAAGACTTGAAAACCTTAGTTCGCAAAGATATATATCCCCCAATACTCATTGCAGCACTGTGCACCATGGCCAAATCATGGAAACAATCAAAGTGTTCTCTTTCCTTATTGCCCCAACACCTTTCCTCTTTGTATGCCTATGAATGTCTATTTAATCTTTCTAACTCAGATGACATGGTACCTCCTCCAAGGAAGTCTTCCTTGACTGCTTGTCCTCCTCATCTCCTCCCAACACACACCTTATCACACTATTTTTTCTTTAGATTATTTACAGGTCATTTTTCTATCCTTAAAGGCAGGGACAACACTTTTCTTCATCTTTATGTCCCCAGCACCTATAACAATGTCTGATACATAATGGGTGTTGAATGAAATCTAGTTGCACTGAGTTTTTAACTGGTAACACATTTGAGCAGAAAGCACTTTGCTTTCTGCTGACTAGGCTTCAGCAGTTTCACGTGGCCTACTCCAGGGATCTCCAAGTGCTCACACCAGCCTTTAAGGCTTTCATGATGTAACACTAATCTCCCATTTCCTCCTCTATACAGGCACACTCTAGAGTAGCCAGACTAAAGTAGCCATCCTTTCTCTACTATTTCCCTAGCTCCTACATCTGTGCTTTTGCTCAGGCTTAGACATTCTTCCCCACTGTCAAACAATGATTTGCCAAATCTTGCTCCTTCTTCTAAGGTCATCCTGAAAGCCAGTTCTCAAAGGAAACATTCCAAGATCCCCAACAAAGCTCCTTCTCCAAACACTCCTGAGCACTGTTAGCATCACCACCATCCAGTACCAATACTATCACCACCAATATTTGTTGAATCTCTTTTGTGAATTGCTTTTTAGTGCATTTAATTGTGAATTCTTTGCCTTGCAGATTAAATAAAAGTCCCATAAGTTAAAAAAAAAAAAAAGTTGGCCATTGTTTTCTATCACCCACTATTTGTCTGAGACACCTGAGAGGTGATGTTTTTACACCCATCAAGGCATCTACTCCAACTCCTGGTAACCTACCATCCCAAACATCAATTATATATATATATATATATATATATATATATATATAT
>PVKE010017869.1:0-30230 GCA_004027555.1 Craseonycteris thonglongyai
CACACACACACACACACACACACACCTTCTCTCAAACAAAATAAATCTTTAAAAAAAATTGCCGGAGGTTTGTACAAAGTAGTTGTGCTATTTTTACCATTTTTTACTCCAACCTACAATATACTGGTATGAGAATTTCAGTTGCTCCATGTCTTCAGTAATAATTAATATTGTTGATCTTTTTAATTTTAGCCATTTTGATATGTGCATAACAGTACCTGAAATTTTAAATAACCCGAGTTAAAGCTCTTCTTAAAATAAATTATGTGACTTGTTTTTATATTTATAAATAATTTCTAAAAAGGCATTTGAATATCTACTTTTCATGTGTAGAATTACTAGGAAATGTGTGAAAGATAACAGAGAAAAATGGCCCCTCTCCATAAAAAGCCTATAATTCTTAAGAAACAGAACATGAGACAATAAGGACTGACTCAATCTGACTCAAGGTCAATTTTGCAAGATTTGAATACAGATCATTGAAAAAGTCAACTGCTTAGGAGGTTCTTAAACTGGAGATTAAATAATGAGTACTATTTGGGTTCTAAAATAAAGTGAGGAATTAGGTTGGCATTCCACTGAGGGAGAATAGCCAGAATGAGACCTTAATGTTAGAACAGTAGTACGAAAAAAGAGATGGAAATGTTGCTGCAATTCTGTGTGCTTTTTGCAACATTTAATAAAGCTTTCACAAATGTAACAAAACCATTTATATCCCATGCCAAGAGTTGGTTATCTGTATCCCTTGCTACTTCTTTAGAATGAAATTATTTCTCATTCTTAAATTTACAGAATAAAATTCAAACCAACATCTCAGTGTACTAGGGAGATATAAAGAATTTGCCTTCCAAGCGAAATCAAATGAATACTAATGTCTTACATATGTTTTCTATTATTTTGAACTTGGAAGCACCATGGATAGTTCTCTACACATATGGAGGCAATGTTCTGAGAAGAATGCAATTTCATCTTTATTCTTTTTAAAATAAGCCCAACAAATAATTTTTGACAAAGGAGCCAAAAACATACAATAGAGAAAAGAAAGTCTCTTTAATAAGTGGTGCTGGGAGAATTGGAAAGCCAAATGCAAAAGAATGAAACTAGACTGCTATTTTTCACCATACACAAAAATTAACTGAAAATGGATCAAAGGCCTAAATATAAGACCTAAAACAATTATGACACATAGAAGAAAACATAGGTATTAAACTTATGGACCTTGGCCTTAGAGAGGATTTTATTAATTTGACCTCAAAGGAAAGGGAAGTACAAGCAAAGGTAAATAAATGGTACTATATCAAACTAAAAAGCTTCTGCACAGCAAAAAAAAGCCATCAACAAAACAGGCAACCAACCTAATGGAAGAAAGTATTTGCAAACAACACCTCTGATAAGGGGTTAATATTCAAAATATGTAAATAGCTAATAAAACTAAAATATAAAAATAAAAAACAATCAACAAAAACAGTCCAGTTAAATGGGCAGAGGACCTGAATAGACACTTCTCCCAAGAACACTTATAAATGGCCAACAAAAATATGAATGAAAAGATGCTCATCTTCACTAGTTTTAGGGTAATGCAATCAAAACTCCAATGAGATATCACCTCACACCTGTTAGAATAACTATTATCAACAAGACAAGTAATGATAAGTGTTGGAAAGGCTGTGGAGAAAAGGGAACCTATAAACTGGTAGTGTTACTAAGAAAAAGAGTAGAGAGGTCTCTCAAAAAATTAAGAATAGAGTTACCATATGACCTAGCAATCCCTCTTCTGGGTATCTAACCCAAAATTTTGAAAATGTTTATTCATAAAGATATATGTACCCCTTTGTTTATTGCAGCATTATTCGTGGTGGCCAAGACATGAAAACAATGTGTCCTTTGATAGATGGTTGTGTGTGTGTGTGTGTGTGTGTGTGTGTGTGTATGCTGCTCAGCCATTAAAAAGATGAAATATTGTCATTTGCAACAACATGGATAAATGTTGAGAATATCATGCTAAACCTAAAAAGTCAAATGGAAAAATTCAAGAACCCTATGATTTCACTCATATATGAGATATAAAACTGAAAGCAACAAATGAGAAAAATAAAAACTCACCCATACAGAAAACAAAATGGTAGTTTTCAGAGGTAAAGTGAGTGGTGTGTATGTGTGTGTGTGTGTGGGGGGGGGCAATATAAAAAAAGGTAAAGGAGGTCAAATACATAGTGATGGAAGGAGGTTTGACTTTGGGTGATGAGCACACAATGCAATCAACATACAGATGATGTATTATAGAATTGTACACTGAAATCTATATAATTTCATTAACCAATATTATCCCAGCATATTTAATACAAATAAAAATAAGATAGTATAAAATAAAATAATATGGGCTCGAATTTTTTCTCCATCGGCTTTCATGCTATTTTTCTGAGGAGCGTATTTGATATAATACATGAGAAAATAAACTTTGCGGTCAGTCAGATATAGCTGAGATCATGGTTTGACTCTTAAGCAAGTTAATTAGACTCCCTAAACCTTGGATTGTTCATCTATGAAATTGGGATAATAATAGAACCCACCTTACAGAGTTGTTGAGAGGATTACACCAGATAATGCATGTTAAGTGCTTAACACAATCCCTGACTCACAAGAAGTGCTCAATAAATGTCAGTTATTTCTATTACTTTCTTTGATCATGTTTGCTGATTTTATCTGATCCTTTCTTGTTTCTAGACTGTGACTATGAAATATGAATACAATGCACATAAAAAGCACTGTATTCAGATGCCTGAATTTGCTGATAAAATTTTTCTCTTTTCCAATATGGCTTAATTAATATACGTTTCTCCTTATTGACCTTCTTTAAAACAATAGCCCACTCACAGTTTGGAATCTTTTAATATGAAATCAATGAGAAAATCTAACTTGCCTTATTATAGGAATGAAATATAATCAAAATTCATGCCTGAAAATAATATTGACTGGGAAATATTAGATGACAGGATTATGGGATCACATGATTATTGTGGCAAGACTCACTGGAATTTTTTGGAGATACAGGTAACTTCACTCTAGTATACCATCAGACTTGAGAATTTGTTTCCCCAGGTGTTGCCATGGCCTTTGCTTTATTAGTTGTAAAAACAGCCAGCTGCTAAGAGGAAGTGACCTGTGGGACTCTGGGACAAAGTCTCAACTAAAATATATGAGGCTTCTGCCACCTGGATGGCACACTGCCTTAAGTTGTTGAGGAACTCTCTGTTGAAACGAAAATATACTTGGGAAACTGAACACATTCTCTGGTCTGTTGAGCTCTTCAGAACTAAGAGTAAACTTGTTAATCAGATGGATTTTTCACTGACCTGAAGTACACATTTTTGATGAAGGTTGAAAGGAAACTTCTCCAAGTTTTCATTTGGGCATAGCAAGTAAGCACCATGGTATAATGTGTGCAAGGGGGCTGGAGGCAGAATTGGGCAATAAAGGATCTAGATATAAATTTATTCTATAATTTCATGTGCATGCAGACATGGTCAGCCTTTAAATTCTTGAGACACTTGGTTTCTTACTTATACAATGGAGAAATGCATTTCTGTTCTAGCGATTATTCAGAATATTCATGGATTTAAATGGGATATAATACAAATGAACGTCCTCTAAATACAAAAAAAAAAGCATCAAATATAATGCATGTTATTCTTTTTGTAATTATCTCTAATGCAGAAACTTAGGAAGAAAATGTCTTCTGAAGGACTGAAATAAATAAGAATAAGAAAAAACATCTATGAAGTAATAATTTGGTTTATCGTTAGTTTAGTGTTTTAAGATTATGTTGTTCTACTACAACCATTATGCTATTGGGTCTGTATAAAAAACCTACAACTTAGGCAGAGCAGGCATTTCTATTTTCATTTTACAGGTGAGGGTGTCAAAATCAACACATGTCGGCCATCCTGTGCAGTATCATTTTTTTCTCCATACCCCAGTGTTGGCCAAATAGCATATGCAATGTCAAGAAACCAAAACTCATAGAAAAATACAAGAAAAAACAAACAAACAAACAAACCAATACTCTATAATATTTTCAGCAAACGGGAAAAAATTGTTTCTTAATCTGTGAGATCAGGAATATTGCGATATAATACAGTTGGAAAGGAAAATCTTCGAACTCACTGTGCTCTGTACCCACCATTAGGAACTTACATTGAACTAAGGAAGGTGTCATATTTGACAGACAGGTTCAGTGAAGGAACTAGAAAGGAGACTCTAGATTCTCTAAAATACCTTATGACATATGACCAGTAAAATAATTCATTCTGAATACCAAATAGAAATGGTGAGAGAAGCAAGATATTATTGTAAGACCAATCACATTCATAAAGTACAGCTCACAGTATAGCAAGCTAACCCAATTTCCTGAGGGTTTTTTGTTTGTTTGTTTGTTTGTTGTTGCTATTGTTTTTGTTGATCTATATCAACTGGTTGGTTGACCAAAGGAATTATCATAATTTGATAGACATACTAAGTATCTCTTAATTTGTCCTTGTGGTCTAAATGGAGACATGAGGTATAGACAATAAGTAAATGGACTAGCTTGATCATTGGTTGAAGAATGATACCCAAACACTGTCAGTTAATAAACTGAAGTCCACAGGTATTGAGGTTTCTGGTGGTTTGCCCCAGAGTTCAGTGCCAAACAGTCCTGAGACTCAGGAAGCTTAAAATGGCCCACAATGTACTTAGCCACACTTGAAGATGACACAGTAATGTCTAAACTGTTTGGATCTCCCATATATTTTTTTTTTCTCACTCTGCTTTAGGAACCCCAGCTGTGTCTAATCCTCCATCTTGTTGTTCTGCCAACTTTTCTGTTCTTTAATTTTCTGACCTTCAGCCAGTTTATTTTCTTTGGATAGGAGATTTTTTGCAGATGGGCATCTTAGGAATAGACCTATTCCTCACTTTCAATAGGATTTTAGAATTTCAACACACTGAACTAATATCATGGTAAACTCAGATTGACCAGTATGCTGGATCAATTTTAATAAGTTACTCTTATTGAGCACTTACTAAGTAACAGGCAATCAGCTCAGATTTTTATAAAAATATTGCATTTCTCACAAGGGCCTTGAGAGAAATTACAGTAAGTCCCAAGTATCAACTGATCAAAGCAGTGATGACAATGACATTTAGAGGGAATGTGAGAATGATGTCATGCTAAGAAAATTATAATTAAGCTTGATAACAAGAGTGAAGATAAAAAACATTTTTTTCCACAACAGATAACTTACCTAGGAAGAAGGCTGTCAAACTGAAATAAATTCTAGAAAGGACGAATTAATTTGGTAAAAAAATCTAAAAATTAAGATATGTGAGAAAAAATGAAGGAACTGTGAATATCTGACTTGAAAGACTGCAGAGAAAATAGGTGTCTGTTTTTAAATAATTGAAGGTTATCATATGGAGGAAAGGACTCTGTTTATTCACTGTATTCTAGAATGTAAAGCAAAAATTAATTGTTATAGGGAGGTAGATTTCAATTCAATATAGTAAAATAAAAATTCCAATCAATTGAATTACCCGAAGAGGAAATGTTCTGATTCATCAATTTATGTTCTGTTTCTACAGGTATTCAAGAACGAAGGCCTAACTGACCACCTATCCGGAATTTGTAGAGCATATTCTTGCACAGGGCGGAAAATTGGATTAGTTCAACGACTCACAAAGTATTGGATTAGGTTGCACTGATACCCATCCAAAATAGCTTTGAATCACTATATGAGATATCCTTTTTCACGTTCAATCTTTTTCATTTGTGTCAAGAAGAAAAATCTGGGATTGGTACTCATATATCTCAAATATACCTGTCTTGTATTCATTCTAGCTCATTCCACTATGTTTTATTTCTCAAGATACTAATTTTTTTGGTTTGCTGCATTTACTTATTCTTCCTTATGAACCTTATTTCCTCATATAGTTTATGTATGTTTTTTCTATGGGGTCAGGTTTAGAGAGATATGGTCTCCCTGAGATATAATCATGTCTCTATAAGAACACTTTACAAAATTCTTCTGCTAGGTTAGCAATAGATTTCTCTGGTTTCAGGTTTTTGTGTGTTGTTATTTCTTTGTATGTTTTGCTTTTGGTAATGATATTAACATATATTTCCTGCACAATGTACTCAAGTAAATTTAGACTCCACACAGGTGGGATAATGAGGAACTAGAATTTTGATTTTTTGAAGGTGTCATCCTTTCCTCATGTTAAATCAGATCTCCTTGCCACTGGACCATGCAAAATGTTGGAATTTTTCTAGTCTGTGAGAACAGAAAATGATTTGAAATTACAAACTTTAAGCTGTTGATTCAATTTTAGGTTTTCACTTTTTTCAGAAGCCAGTTAATCCTACTTGTTGTAGCTTGCAAACTCTTAATGTCTTTTTCTCTTACATCTCTGGCTTTAATATTTTAAATTCTTATACATGGAGATTTCCTTTTCATTTCTTGAGTTGGCCATGTAATAAATTTAAACATTTTTTATTTTGTCCAGCATTCCTGTGATTTTAATTGGAGAAAGGGAGGTATTTATGGATACATCCTTAACTCATCTCTCTCATTACACTTCCTTTTTTTTTTTTTTAAGTGCAACTTAAGTCATATGAACTTCAGCATAGAATAATATCTGGCTAACCTTTAATAACTGTGTTTTCATTTTTATTTATTCTTACAGTATTTTTTGATTTGTGCAATGTGTTTTATTTTTGCTTTCTTTACTAACAGCTTTATTGAGATATAATTTCCATACCCACAATTTGTCCACTTAAAATATAGTTTATTGGGTTTTGGTATATACACAGAGTTATACAAACACCATAATCAATTTTAGAACATTTTCATAACTCAAAAAAGAAGCCCAGTACACATTAGCTATAACTTTCCTTTCCTTCCCTTATCATCATCCCAAGCTTTAAGCAGCCACAAGACTACTTTCTGCCTCTATTTTGCCTACTCTGTTCATTTCATGTAAATACAATCATGTGGGTCTTGTTGTTGTTTGCTTTTTGTGACTGGCTTCTTTTACTTAGCATAAGGTTTTCAAGGTTTATTCATGTCATAACATGTCAATACTTTATTTTTTATTTGGTCAAATAATATTCTGTTATATAAATTTATCACATTTTGTTTATTCCTCACTTGATCGATGTTTGAAATTGCTTCTACTTTTTGGCTATTATAAATAATGTTGCTATGAGCATTCATGTGTAATTATGTCCAATGGTAACTCTATTGTTAATCATTTTTAAAACTGCCAGACTGCTTTACAAAGTAACCACATTATTTTAAATTTTTATGTGTAACATGAGAATCGTTTCTCCACATCCTTGCCAACAAGTGTTATTATCTGTCTTAACAATAGCCATCTTCATGGGTATGAAGTAGTACCTCATTTTGCTTTTTGTTTATATTTACCTGATGATCGTTAATATTGGGCATCTTTTTAGGTGCTTATTGGTAATTTGTATGTTTTCTTTAGAGGAATGTCTAAGTTCTTTGTCTATTTTTAATTGGGCAATTTACTTTTTGCTATCAAGTTGCATGTGTTTTTATATATTCTATATAGAGAATTTACAATATTTTCTCCCACTCTGTGGGTGAATTATCTTTTATCCTTCTTGATAAAGTTTTTGATGCAGAAAGGTTTATAATTCTGATAAAGTCCAATGTATCTATTTTTTTCTTTTGTTGCATATGCTTTTGATATCATACCCTATGAAGTCATTGTCAAATGCAAAGTCATGAAAATTTACCTCCACGTTTTTTTATAAAAGTTGTACGAACTTTGCTCTTGCATTTAAGTCTATAATTCCTTTCCAGTTAATTTTTGTGTATGTCATGAGGTTGGGTATGTATTTTTCAATAACAACAGAGTTAGAGAAATTGTTTTTAAAGTAAAATATGTAAGTAAAAGTGCAGATATATTTAAAGAAAATTATGGGGAAGCTGGGGTGGCTCAGCAGGTTGAGCGCTTGCTTTGCAGCCCCGGGGACTGAGGATTGAGTCCCGGCCCCAGCCCATGCAGACACATATGCTGAACTGGGTGTGCTCCCTATTCAGGAAGGCCTCAGTTCAGTTCTTGTCCCCCAGTTTGGCACCTGGTTTGAGGGGGCATGCCACCCTCCCCTTTTTCTCTGTCTCTCTCTGTCTCTGTCAAAAAAATAAATCTTAAAAAAAGATTTAAAGAAAATTATGAATTAAATGACAATGCACACATATGTATATATAGGAAAAACTGTGAAGTGACGTATGGATAATTAAACTAGTGGTCTATTAGATCCCTTCCCACATTGACTGACAGTAAATTACACTCTAAATGGGACCAGAGTCATTATCAAAAAATTGTTTCTCCACAAATTTTTATATTGAACATTAAGATTAATACAATAAATACTCAAACTATTTCACCTAAAACTACCAATGATTAACACTTTGCCACATTTCTCACTTGCCACTTTGCTCAGGAGATGACTAGGTTTACCCTGGCACCCCTTGGGGTACCTTAAGAGCCAACGTTGCCCAGTTTTAACTTGGCTGCTCTGTTCTTGCCCTTCTTCACTTTAGGGAATTAGTCATTGGCTCTGAGCCTCATCTTCTGTGTAGATTTTTGAGATAGTGTACTTTCGTATTGTCTATGGGTGGATTGTTTCAATACAGGATACATGCTTTCACATTCAATCTCTTCCTGAGAATTTCTGTCCAGAACCCCATATTTAATTTAATACAATCTCTCCTGGGCTTCATTACCAGTAATCTCATTTCTACTGTATGAGGGCAAGGCTTCATTACATACAGACTATAAATAATTTTTTGGTTCAGCATTTGAATACAACACTGTACGATTCTCCCTTGGGTGGTAATCATACTCATATCCATACAAATGTAAATAATTAAGTTGGCTTTTATTGTTTTTTGTTCTTACTATTTTTATTGGGGACGGGGGGTTATTTGATTTGGCTAGTTTGATTCAGACACTAGGTCATTTGTATAAATTTGTTTTGAGGATTTTGTACAGCTACCCAGATAGGCCCTGTAGAAAAGGAAGAAGTCCTAGAATAACAAATACCGGTATGCAGAAAGGCAATCTTGCATTCACAGGGCTCATGCAAAACAGAACTATCTGTCAATTCTAACAACAGACTGTAGACCTTTAAAATATAAGTTTCATGATAGCAGAGATTTTCTTTATTGCTTTCTCTTGTAAATGTAACGATGCCTATCATTTCTTAGGTGTTCAATAAATATTTGTTGAATAGATAAATAACTAGCAACAATAGAATTTAAAAACAAGAATCTCTTTAATGAAAAAATGGGGATTTGTGTACAAGTCATATGGGGTTTCTTTTCATAAAGAAATCTATTAGATACCAGCATATATTATTTTCTATTTATAACGAGTCTATGAGCTCTGCACCTTCAGTGGATGGGCCTGGGCCCAGGCCCTCAGGAAGGTCTTCTGTGGAGATTATTTAAGGACAAGATTTAACTTTGTGGTGGTGACTTTTGTGTCAGATTCAAACTTTTCGTCACTGGAAATAAAATTTTGGCTCACTTGTCCTTTCAGATCCTTTGGCTTCCATTACTTAGCATGCCTTTTTGGTGTGGGGTAAACACTAGTGGGTTGCTTGCTCTCAGACCCATATTTCTTTCCTAAGGTGCTGGGCTTCTCCAGGTATGAATCCTTGTCTTGATGCTTTGCCTCTTTTCTCTGCAATTAGAGTGGCAAGGATTTCACCCCTGAACTCAGGAACTCTGTCATGGCAAGTTACAAGACATTTCTGAGCTTAGGGAGGCCACCAAACAAAGCCTGTTTCTTGATACCTGGGGCCCAAGTCCCTAATGCAGACTGTCTTCTAGCACCCATCATTACGCTGAACATTTTATTTATTGCTTTATGGATAGGTTGACCAGACATACCATTTTTAATGGGACAGAAAATAATGATAGTGCCCTGTTTCAAATGCTACATACGGTCAGCCTTGTCTCACTGGGCTAAATACAACATGGCCACACACTAAAATGGGACAGTGCCATTGTTTTCTGTCCTATTTAAAATATAATGCCTGGTCAGCCTATTTGTGGAACTCATATGATTTTTTCCATAAACGATTTTATCTGAGAGAGGATTCTGATATTGTGGAAAGAACTCAGGACTGGGAAACATGAGTCTAGCATCCCAATCCCAGAGTTTCCCCTTCTTGGACAAATCTTTAATTGTTGCTGGCCTCGTTTTCCCCCACTTGTTGGAGGATATGGACAAGATGGTCCCTGAAGTTTCTTCTGGCCCTTATATCCTGTGGTTCTATTCTGGACTCGGGGGAGATCCAAACCAGGATATACTGCTCCATTTTACTTTATCTGCTAGAAAAATGACTCTCTGATCTCATTGGTGTTGTTTAATTTGCTTTCTGTTCTGAATCCCTTTCATTTTGTATAATTTACAGCTGAGTCTTTATGCCAGGCACTACGCGCGCACGCGCGCGCGCGCGCACACACACACACACACACACACACACACAGTTTCCCATCACTTGCCAAACTGTCATATAAACTCTCAGGAATTAGCTGTCAGTGCCTTCCTTAACTCCATTCACACTTCTAGTACCAGCAGTGAGAACTGGAGGTCTTTTTGCTCAGGGATTGAGGTGGAAAACAGTAAAAGGGATGATGAGGAAGAGGGAAGATACAATAAACATCAAAGTCGTGGTTTCAGAAGGTAGTGGTGCTTTAGGGAGTTTAAACATCAACACTCTTTTGGTTTAATTTCATAAAGCTAAGGAACCATACTAAGTGTGATTCCAATGTAATGATTCTCTTCCCAGGAAAGAGGGAAAGAATCACAATTAATATCAAAAGCTAAGGAAGAAAGAAGTGTTTATGATTTCATTGACACCATAGTTGTGAATTTCTAATGACTCCAGCTCCAACTGAGACAGAAACAGAGAGAACCCAATACCTAGGTTGTCAGAAAAAAGAGAGGGAAAATTCTATGGTTGAGAGCTTGGAATTACAGCATCCTGGGGGCCAGTTTCCCTGGACTGTTCCGCAGAAACAAGCGTAAGGTACAACATAGTTGCAGTACAGCGGCATTTTTTACTGAGATTCTGGTGCTATTGACGGTGGGACTAATCCATATTTTAATAGTGCTCAATGCCTTGCCTTGGGCCCAGGAACTCTTCAAGAAGCACCTGGTAAACAGGAAGGCTTCATAGATCCGAAGTCATAAGCCCTCAATATGATCGTCTACTTTCTTAAAACTAAAATTTCACACAAGTCACTTCATACCCCTGGTTTCTCCCTCAGCCTGTCTAATCCTACAGGATTATTTGTCTCACATTTAAACTTTAAATTTTGAAATAATTTTAGACTTACAGAAAAGTTGCTAACCTCATGAGTTTGCAAGTATCAAATTAATTAAACATGAAAAAAAATGTTTTAAAGAGTTTAGAAAGTCCCATATTTAAGTTACAGTTAAATTGACTTTTGTTCAACTATGACTCTGTGACTATATTCATAAGGGTGCTTACTTTGAATCATTATAATTATTTATTTTTATGTTTTCTCCTTTACCAGAAAATCAAGATTATATATTATTTATTACTTTATCTCTAATACCTTCTAGCACAGTACCTGTCAAATAATAGTAGATCTTGAAGAGTAGTAATAGGAGGGAAAGTTTATTATAGTATAGTGTGACTCCAGGTGGTACCCTGGAAATACAACCCACGACCAATAATATTGACTAAAATCAATAGCAGCATTGAATGTTACCTTTTGTGGCAAAGGGATGTTGCAGATGTGATTACATTAAAGCTCTTAATGTGGAGAAATTGCCCTGAATTTTGTCCAAGTAGACCCCAATGTAATCACAATTGCTGTTATAAGAGGAAGGCAGAGGGAGACTTTGTAACAGAAGAAAGCAATATAAAGAAGCAGAGAGAATTTCAAGATGTCAAGGAAGAGGTCATGTGCTCAAGAATGCAGCTCTAGAAACTGGAAAAGGCAAGAAACACTTCTCCCCTATGGTCTCTGGAGGAGCTTGGCACTGTTGGCCCCTTGATTTAACCCAGTGAAACAAATTTTGGACTTACAGATTCCAGAACTATAAGGAAATAAGTTTATGTTGTTTTAAGTCACTGACTTTGTGGTATTTGTTACAACAGCAGTAAAAAACTAATTCAGGGCAACCCTACAGGTGTGGTCAGAAGTCAGTATAGTGGACTCTCAGTTAATGAGCACCCAGGCTAGATAGATGTATTATTATTTCTTTGATTATTTATTTATTTATTTGTTTATTTATTGCCAGTTGTTTGAGAGTGCTGGTTGCTTGAATTCAGGTTAAAGGAGAATCTATTGTATTTACTATTAACCAGTTTGACCTTGGAATATTAGTTATTCTCTCTCAGCCTTACTTTTCTCATTTGTAAATTCTATGTAAAATGTACTCACCGGGTTTTCAAAGTTTTTGAGACATTACAAGATACTAATAATATCTTGTTCAGTGCTATCTATTTAGTAATATATTGTGAGCCATATATGTGACCTACATATTTAATTTAAAAAATTTTAGTAGCCATATTAAAAAAAGTCAAAAGAAACATGTGAAATTGTTATTGATAGGATATTTTATATAACCTAATACAGTTGACCATTCAACAACATTTATACGTGCATGGATTTTGTTATCAATAAACGGATAATTTCTTGGAGATTTGAGAAAATTCAAAAAAACTTGCAGATAAATTGTGTAGCCCAGAAATATGAAAAAAAAATTTTTTTAACTTAGGTAGGTCATAAATGCATAAAATATATGTAGATACTAGTCTATTTTATCATTTTTGTTGACACTAATCTACTTTATCATTTACTGCTATAAAATATATACAGACCTATTATAGAGAGTTAAAAGTTATCAAACTCTATGCACACAATATTTATTGACCACACATACCACCATTTATATTCCAGAGAAATGATACAAATATAAAGATATGGTATCAAATCACAACTGCATAAAATTAACTATAGTACATACTGTACTACTACAGTAATAATTCTGTAGCCATCCCCGGTTGCTATTGCAATAAATACAAATGTTGCAAGTATCTGCTTTAAATGCCATATAATGATAATCACCTTTTAATGAGCAGTTTTTCTCTCCAGTAAATTGCATATAGCAGTCAAAAGTGGTCTATTGTGTTTCTCATGTGTTGCTCATCATGTTTAGTGAAATACTGTAAATCTTGAATAACACCATGGAACTCATATCAAGTACCACTGGTAATGCTGGAAACACTCCCAAGAAGCTGAGAAAAGTCATGACATTATAAGAAAAAGTTGAATTGCTTGATATGTACTGATGATTGAGGTCTGCAGCTGCGGTTACTCACCATTTCAAGATAAATGAATCCAGTGTAAGGACAATTTAAAAAAAAAAGAAAATTTGTGAAGCATCACTGCAGGTATGTCAGCAGGCACAAAAACCTTGCACTTTTGGCAAAATAGTTTGTTATCTTGTATTGAAAATTCAGCTTTTATTTGAGTGTGGGATTGCTATAAGAAAGGTAAACCCTGTTGACTCCTAATGTGATTTGAGAAAAACAAAAGTTATTATACAACAACTTAAAGCAAAAGAAAGGCAAAGAATCTAAAACTAGAGAATTTAATGCCAGCAAAGGATACTTTTAATAATTTTAGAAATAGCTTTGGCTTAAAAAAATTCCAAGATAAGAGGAGAGGCAGCTTCTGTTAACTAAGAGGCAGTAGAAGGTTTCCCAAAAGTCATTAAGAAAGTCGTTTAGGAGAAAGGATGTTTGCCTGAACAGGATTTTTTTGGGTTTTTTTTTTTTTTTTAAGATTTATTTATTGTTTTTGACAGAGAGAGAGAGAGAGAGAGAGAGAGAGAGAGATACAGTCAGAGACAGAGAGAAGGTGGAGGGCCCAGGACAGTCTCCATAGTTGTACATCATTGGTTTTTCCACATAGCTTCATTCCACAGGTGGGAGGGGCTGCACAGGGCAGGAACTGGGCCGGGGTCTCACCCCGGTGAGAACCAAATGGGGGGTAATCCCAAGTTCAGCATGTGGGTCCACATGGGCCAAGGCTGGGATTCGATCATCGGCCCTCGGGGCTTCAAAGTGAGCGCCTAACCCACTGAGTCATCCCGGCTTCCCCCAGGTTTTTAATGCAAACAAATGTGCCCTGTTCTGGAAAAAATAATCACAAAGGACATGAATTAGTAAGGAAGAGAAGCACAGACAGGAAGGGATAGGCTAACTCTATTGATTAGTGCAAATGCAGTCAAGTTTGTGGTCAAGACTGTCCTTATATATAAAAGTACTGATATCTGAGCCTTGAAGGAAAAAGAAAGACACTAGCTTCCAGTTTTTTTGGTTGTGCGACAAGAAGGCCCAGACAAGAGCACATTTTCTGGATTGGTTCCACCCATGCTTTGTCCCTATGTTCAGGAAGTACCTTAGCTGGAGGAACTGCTTTCAAAGTTCTTTTGATCTTGGACAATGCCCCTGGCCACATAGAACCCCAGGCAGCATTAAAGAGGCCTACTTTCCCCCAAACATATCTCTAATTTAGTCTCTAGGTCAGAGGGTCATAAGGACCCTTAAGGCTCATTACATGTAGTACTGTGTAGAAAGGATAATTAACGCAATAGAGAGAACATCATGAAAACACAGAAAGATCGCACCACTGGAGATTCCATCGTTGTTATAAAAAAAGATGTAAGAGCCATCATGCCCCAAACACTAAGGTCCTGCTGGAGAAAACTGTGTCCAAATGTTCATGACTTCACACAATTTACCTTAGAGCCAATCAAGAAAATCATGAAAGATTGTGAATATGGTTTAAAAAGTGGGAGGTGGTAAAAGGTTTCAAAATGTGGATCTTGAAGAAATTCAAGAACTAATAGACACCACACCAGAGCAATTAACAGAAGATGACTTGATGGAGGTGAGTGCTTCAGAACCAGTGCCAGGCAATGAGGAAGAAGAAAAAGAACATTCTAAATGTTCCAGCAAACAAGTTGACATTAGAAAACCTGGCAGAAGAGTTCTGATTATTCAAGACTGCTTTTGACTTTTTTTTACACCATGAACCCTTCTATGTTATGGGCACTGAAATTAGTGTAATCAGTGGAAGGAGGACTGATACCACATAGAAATATTTTTAGAGAAATGACAAAGCGAAAAGATAGAAATTACAATGTATCTCTAAAGTTACACTAGAGTGTGTCTGCCTCTCCTGCCTTCCCTTCTACCTTCACCACCCATCCCACCACTGAGACAGTAAAACCCACCCCTACTCTCCTCCTCCTCAGCCTATTCAATGAAGAGACAAGGGTGAAGAACTTTATGATAATCCACTTCCACTTAATGAATAGTAAGTAATCATCATGCTGTACAGTTAGTAAACTCATCTGCTGTGTATGTGTGCATCTTCATGTGGCAATATAATAACTGTACAGAGAACTATATGATACATTATTGTGTCATCAACATCATTGCCTAAGTATTCATTGTGTAGCTTATCATGTTCAAGACATGTATTGAAGTGGATAGCCTACCCTTATATAGACATAAGAAGAGTGCTATTTCATATAAAATTAATCATGTGTCAGTATTCTTACTGTTTTATAACTTTGCTTTAAATATTACATTACCATACCTTACAAGTATGTCTCTCTCTCTTTCTCCCTCTCTCATAATTAAAGAACTGCATATCAGCCTATCATCACAGTAAGTGATTTTTTTAATTACATAACAATGTTTTCAATACTATATTACGATTATGATTGCAATATTGTTTGTCATAAAATTTTTATAATGATTCATTTATTAATACATAGATTAGGCCATCATTAAGCAATTATATTGACTATACTAGGCTACCATTAAGTAATCATATTGAGGCTCCTTCATTATCACATCAATCGTTATACTGTAAATAAATATAAATTTCTTTTTTACATTATCTTTTTTTAGTCTAGTATTAGTAATGCATATAACATTTATAGTATTTTGTATCACACCAAACAATATTAATGTAGGTCTGACAGACAATTCATCTTGTGAACAGACCATATAAACTTATGATATTGATGAATACATTACAGTACTATAAATATATTTACTCTCCTCCTTATGATTTTCTTAATAACATTTTCTTTTCTCTAGCTTACTTTATTATAAGAATATAGTATATAACACATATAATGTATATACAAAATATGTGTTAATTGACTGTTTATGTTACTGGTAAGGTTTCTGAGGAACAGTAAGTAGATTATTCACAGTTAAGTTTTAAGGGAGTTAAAAGTTAGACACAGATTTTTTTAATGTATGGGGAGGTCAGTGCCCTTAACCCTCTGCATTGTTCAAGGGTCAACTGTATATTAAAAATATTATACTTTTGAATATACACAAACTGTTAACAAGTGATTAATATAAAGATTAGTAAGACATTTTAAATTATTTTTCTCATCTAGAATCTTTTACACTTAATTTGGACCAGACACCTTTCACATGATCAATATTTATATGGGGCTAGGTCTAGAAGTTGCTAGGTAGTGATTCTGACTCATGGTTAATAAATACTGACAGTTATCAGCAAACTTGCAATAACACCACCAACTTTATAGCCTTGTTGTAAACACTAAATGAAATAATACATAGAAAGGGCTTGACAAAATGACTCCTAGTACATGCTCAGTAAACAGTAGTTATTGTCATTATAGAGAGTATGAATTCCTACCTCAGTGTCTGAAAAATAGAGAGCTCAAAACTCTAGTCGCACCTTACTTTTGGTAGATCTGGAACCCAATGCTTTTTTCCAGCAAAGATGTCATCCTCTTACATCAATTACTGGACACTGCTGGTAGAAATGCAAATTGGTAAAACAGCTATGCAAAACAGTATGAAGTTTCCTCAAAAAAATTAAGAATAGAATTCCCATATGACCTACCAATTCCTCTTTTGGGTACCTACTCAAAAATCTGAAAACATTTATCCTTAAAGAGCTATGTATTCTTATGTCTATTGCATCATTATTCAGTTGCCAAGATGTGGAAACAACCAAAATGTCCTTCAGTAGATAATTGGATACAGAAAATGCGATATATATACACAATGGAATATTACTCAGGCATATGAAAACATGAAATATTGCCATTTGAGACAATGTGGATGGATCTTGAGATGATGAGACTAAGTAAAATAAATCACAGAAAAAGCTGAGAACCATATGATTCCACTTATGTGGCATATAAAACTGAAAGCAACAATAACAAAAAACAAGACAAAAACCAACAAACAAAACACACACACACAACCTCACAGGCACAAACAATAGCTTAGTGGTTACCAGAGGGTAAGGGAGGAAGGGATGGTAGAGGAGAGAGTGGGGGTCAAATATATGGTGATGGAAGGAGAACTGACTGAGTGTTGAACACATAATGCAATACATAGATAATATATTATAGAATTGTACACTTGAAACCTATATAATTTTAACCCCAATAAATTTAATAAAAAATTAAAAATTACTGGACATCTTCCATATCATCTGCATCCTCTAGTTGGTCTTTCAGATCTCTAGCTTCCAGTCTTCACTAGCCTGGACTTTGCAGTCTTTTCTAATTTCAGGTGTGAATCTGGCCTGGGTTGTTTTGTATCCCTCATGAGCCCTGGCAGTGATAGATAATGATGGATTGTTTTAAGAAGCTGATTTCAATGACTGCTTTGTAGAAATATGAAAGGAATAAATTTAAATAAAAAAAAAAAAAGACAAACTCAAGGCTTTTTCTTTCCTTCCACTCTTAATATTTTTTCAGTGGTTTCAGCACCTTGCTTTCTACGGTTTCCAAGTCAGTTCCCCAACAGAGATTTGCCTTGACAAGATTGGTTCTGAAACGTCTATACACAACATAATTTGCCCTCTGCTCCAGTGTGGTGTTAATTTCATAGACTTTGGAGTCAAACAGATTTAATTTGAAGTCTCATCTCATCTACTAACAATGAGTCATTGGAACTGTTAACTAATATTTCCAAGAATCAGTTTCTGTATGTATTAGACGGCAACAACGATATACTTGTGGGGACTAAATACAATTGGTATAGTGAATATAAAGTTTCTGCCACGTAATGAGCTTAAGCTTAATAAATGTTAGCTACCATTGTGAGTTTTTTTTTTAATCAACAAGTCTGACTTTTGATTTTTATATTCTAGAGTTTAGTATTTCCTACTACCGCTATCATTTTCCCAACAAACTAAATATCCATCAGTGTTCGGAATTTTTGTCCTTAGGGCTGGTCTGAGTTCTTGGGTTGTAAATTTTGAGTAAGTTCTCACAGGAGCCAAGGAAGCTCTTATCTGACCAAGAATGAATCGCAGCACCAGGACATTAATCAAATTATCTATTTGCATGACACAATATTGTAACTCAGATCTTCAGAAAGATTACCAACTTTTCCTGGGCACTCCTTTGTAGCTTCCAGAATGGAATGGGAACTGCTGAGTGAGCCTTCTTTCTTAGCTTCATCTTCAGCTTTCCCCACCCCTATCTCCTTTTCCAGAGCATTCCTCCTGTTTACCAGAGCTACCAGAGGGATAACCTTCATGGTTACCAAAACTGTTACCAGAGGAAAACCAAATGCCAGCTCGCGCTGCCTGCATCGTTCAGCCAATAGAGTAGCACAGGGGTTGGGTCATAGAATAAGCGTTTGTCAGAGCAACAGTGAGCTGAGAAGGCAGCGAATTTTCACCCTCAAAGATGGCCTATCTCCTCCAGCCTTGTTACCAGGGCCGGACCTGTAAGCCTAGTGGGCCGAGCTGGCTGCTCCCCACAAACCAAACCTCCTGGTCCCAAGTGCCACCCGTTGCTAACCAAACCTCTTCATCCCAAGTGCTGCATTCTTGTTGCTGTGCCTTGCAGGTCAAGCCAGCTTCCAGTAACCAAGTGCTCTTCTATTGCTCTATCTAACTTCAACTCTGTTTTATATCCCTGCCTGGAAGGTAGGAGGGTCCTTCTTCCCCCGTCAATTATGGCCATTACCAGCAATTACCCCCACCTATGCTAGCTTGCAGCTCTTTGTCAATTGTGGTCAATTAACACCAGTTAAGCCTACTGGTAAGCCTCTCAGCCCCTAGAATATTTGAACTAAGGGGAGGGAGAGTCATCTGGTGCCTTGATTTATGATTGCCCTAAGCATCCTCCTCCTTCTATGGCCCCTCCCTTCTTCACCCTGCTACACTGGAGGTAGTGAGTTGGAGATTTAGCTTATAGGAGACCTTAAAGTTACAGTCTATGTGTTCTGGTTGCACAGGACTTTAGTCTCTTTTTTATTACACTGTACAGAGCATTCGCTCTTTTTCTCTTCCAGTTTCTTACTCCTTTTCCACTTAGACTTTTAGTCTCTCTCTCTCTAAAACTATGAGCTCACCTTCACCTTCTGCCTATTGGTCTGAGTCCCTGATACCACACAAATGTTTGCCATCCTTTCTCTTTGAGGGCTGGTGCTTTGTACCTATCTCTGAGCTTTTGGCTAGAAAATCACATATAGGTAGATATCACTAAAAACTTCAGTTGCCTGGTGCCAAAGTATTCCATATCAGCTACATTTGCCTTTGCTCTGCTCCACTTTGCCAGGACAATGATGACATTCCTCCTGAGAAGCTGACGTTCAATGGACAGCATTGGTATCAACTTTTGTGATTAGAAAAGCTGCCTAGTCCTGCCACAAACTGCCCGTCATTGTCTCTTTTACCCTCTATATTGGCACTCTGTAATGAAGATAAAGTATGTCTCAGCCTCGAGCCCATCTAAATCACTTTAGTAGTAAATGATGTACTGCTTATAGCCTGTTTAGGCTCTCCTATTTTTCAAGCCGTCTTTAAGGCAGGGCTGGACAAGATGACGATCATGATCTGAGAGGAGGAATTTTAAGATTGCAGAAGAAAGGGGCCTCCTGGAGACTCTCATACCAGTGACAGATTAACTACACCCTACACATACATGACTGGCCTCTAGGAGACCCTCGCAAACACGAGAGTAAATAGGATTTATCCGGAAACTCCTACAGTCCCACCAAGACTCCCCCTCCACACTGTGAGTCACAAAGGACAGGTAGGACCCTAGACAAAGGAATCACATGGGCACTGGAAAAGGTATATAAGCTAAAAGAAATTTAACTGCAAGGAGTGCATGCTTAGGTGCTTCTAGCCCCACGTGCTCCACTGGCTAATAAAATCTTTTTCCTCAGAGAGTTTTCTGGATGTCTGATATCCTCCATTGGGTGTCGCTTCTTATAACAGATCCACCAGTGGACCTCCAAGCAATTTGGAGGTGACCACCTGAATGAATTAAAAAATGTCAGAGTGGACAATGTAGTACACCAGGGCCTAGTGGCTAGGCAGCTAAATGTAAAAAACAAACATTTTTTACACATATACATACAGCTGATAGAGGTGAGAATTGGCTTTTCACAGTTAAGACAACTGTGTACTTAACAAGCAAAAATAAAAGCAAGTGGACCATAACACTTGGGGAAAATTAGAAGTAGCCCTTGCCTTGAAAAACTCTGCCCAGTCCTGCTTTAAGGGATATAAGGACACCCTCAAAAAGCAAGCAGCTTCCTAGGAACCATCTGTATATTGGGATCCAGCATATTCTCCATAGTGAGGAAGGACCTAGACTGCCTATGGGTCTGGATCCCCACTATCCTTGCACATACTTAGAAGAAGACCTGGTCCCCTGTAGACTCCCATCCAGCCTCTGGCCTATTATTCCTGGAATTTACTCAGTAGAAGTGCCAGGATCAGAAATAATATTGATCTTTTCAGTTTCATTTATGCATAGAGACTTCAACTTGAAGTTAGGAGGCCTGAGTCCTAGCCACAACTCCTTGTATCCTTGAGCGAGGCATGCTTCTCCTCTCGACCTGTGTTAGGCTGGCCCTATTTGAAAGCCCTGTTGAGTGGCCACTGGGATCACTACTTGACATCTGGTTTAGACATTCTATTCTTTCTCCAGAACTACAGGCTCACATTTTGACAATTTTTGACAGAATTAACCCCAGAGTTTTGTTTTATCTGGCATATACAGTGTTTTGTTTTGAATTGAAGTCAGATGTCTTATGTGTGTTTTTCCATACCACCAAGCAATTCTGTGACACTAACTGGATGTTCCACAATCTAACTCAATTCTAACACTATCTACTCAGAGATAGCTTCAGATCCCACAAGTTAAATCCTACAAGACTTCCTCCTCCCCTTCAGACACCACTCACATGGCCAGGTCGTTACCTGTGCTTCTGATCGGTTGACTAAATCGCATAAATCAGGACTCCCACCTTGGCTAGATTAACTTACTAGAGTGGCTCATAGGATTCAGAAAAATACTTACTAGATTATTGATTTATTATAAGAGAACATCCTTCAGGAACAGCCATGTAGAAGAAATGCATAGGACAGTTATGTAAAGAGGGCACAAAACTTGCATGCCCTCTGAGTAAATCACTCTCTCAGCACTTCCATATGTTCATTAACTCAGAAGCTCTCTGAATTACATTCTTTTGGTTTTTTATGGAGGCTTTGTTCAATGACCATGGTTGATTAAATCATTGATCTTTGATGACTGAACTCAATCTTCAGCACCTGTTGTCTCCTGGAGGTCAGGGAATAGGGCTTCAAGTTCCAACCCTCTAATCATATTGATGGTTTCCTTGGCAATCAACTCCCAGGCATAAGGGCTTTCCAAAAGTCAGCGCACTAACATAAACTCAGGTGTCCTTGAAAGGCTTGTTACTAATAGCAAGAGACTCTCTTTCCCCTTTATTGTTCTTATCACTTAGGAAATCCCAAGGGTTTTAAGAGCTCTGTGCCAGAAATAAGGAGGAAGATCCAACACAGTTATGTGTTGCTCAACAATAGGGATACATTTGAAAAAACACTTCATTAGGCAATTTTGCCTTTGTGTGAACATTATAGAACGTGCTGACACAAACCTGGATGGCATAGCCTACTACATACCTAGGCTGTATGTTACAGACTATTGGTTCTAGGCTGTAAATCTGTACAGCATGTGACTACACTGAATATTGTAGGCAATTATAGCAAAGTGGCAAATATTTGTGTGTTCAAACATAAAAAAAATATAGAAAGGAATAATAAAAATATGGTATAAAAGATATAGAAGGGTATACCTATATACAGTATTTACCATGGATGGTGATTGCAAAACTGGAAGCTGCTCTGAGTGGGTGAGTCATAAAGTTGCTGAGCTGAGGCCTGCTCGACTAACCTGTCAGACCTGAGATGGGTGGGTGGGAGATGAAAGAAAAATACAAAAAACAAAAATACAAAGACGAAAGCTGGGATCAGGAGGTCCACTGACCATTGATAGTGGAGCAATGGCACAGTTTTATTTTAGCCCACAGCTTACCGTATATACATTCTAATGTATATTGTCTGGCTCAAGCCTTTCTGAGACCTGCTCCCTGTCACACCCCCCAAGCTAGTTGCCTGAGGCTTTCTGCATACTATCTCTTCAGGGATCAGTGGAGGCAAGGCGTCCCCTGGACAGTCTTGCAGGATGTGGGCCCCTGCCTCTCACATCTGGCTCTCCACAGTGAGTGAGTGCTGAGTGAATGTGAAGGCCTAGGACGTTACTGTACACTACTGTAGATTTCATAAACAATATGGTTAGTCTATACTAAACTTATAAAACATATTTTTCTTTAGGGGAAGCAAGGATGGCTATTTGGGTTAAGCACTTGCTTTGCAGCCCTGGAGTTCAATCAAATTCCAGCTCTGGCCCACGTGGACCCATATGCTGAACTGGGGCATACTTCCCATGTGGGAGGTCCCCAGTTCGGTTCTCGCCCCCTGGTTTGGCCCCTGACTCAAGGGGTCATGCCTCCCATGAGGGAAGCCCCAAGACCAGTTCCTTTCCTGTGCAGCACCTCCCCACCCCCCCACCCCGCCAAGTGGAATGAAACCACATCAAAAACTGATGATGTACAACTATGGAGACTGCTCTGGGCCCTCCCCCTTTTCGTTGTCTCTCTCTGTCTCTTTCAAAAACAACAAAATAAATCTTCACAGACATGTATATATTTTTTCTTTCTTTAATAAAAGATTAACCTTAGCTTACTCTAGTTTTTTATTGAATAATTTTTTAACTTTTTGACTCTTTTGTAATCACAGCTTAAAACAAATACATTGTATAGCTGTACAAAAGTATTTTACTTGTTTTACATTTGTATTTTATAAGCTTTTTTCTATTTTTATTTTATTTTTTTAATTTTTAAATTCTTTTGTTAAAAACGGAGACACAAACACACATTAGACTAGGTCTATGCAGGGTTGGGCTCATCAATATCACTGTCTTCCACCCCACCTCTTGTCTCACTGGAAGGTCATTAGAGACAATAACACCCATGGAGCTATCTCCTACAATAACAATGGCTCCTTCCAGAATTCCTTCTGAAGGACCTGCGTGAGACTCTTCTTAAGGAGGTGTCAATCCTGTCTGGCTGGTTTTCTTGGTATTTTGTTGTTGTTTTATTTTCTTTTTTCATCATAGATTTTCTTGCAATCAAATAATGAACTATGAATATTTATCTCTATTAACGAAAACCATATTTTTATTGGGGATCTGTGTTTTCTAACTTTTTAAGTAGCTTGTTAAGGTTTGCAAGAGCTTCTGCTAAACTCCTCACTGTGAATTTTCTTGGTTTTTTTTTCTTTTTCTCTGCTACAGTTTTCTACTCTTTTTTCTTTTTCTTCAGCTAAGCAATCCTGTTCCAGTCTCAACAACTCATTACTCCGTTCTACAGGAACCACCCCCAGGAGCTCCTCAATGTCACCCACATCCATATCTGGGTTAAAGTTGTTTGTTATCTCAACTACAGCCTTGTTGATTTTTGTAACCTTCTCATTCTTGGCAAAGCTTTTGCTGTCGTAGACAATCCTCTCAGGTATCTTTTTTCAGATGCCATTTATATATTTCTTGATGACATCACTCCAACCCCAAGCAAGGTTCTTGATGCCATCACATATGTTGTAATCCCTCCAAAATTTCATCAGTGTCTTCCTCAGTTGCACCAATAGCCTAGCAAAGGTTCCCCTCAAGTAGTAGGACTTACACACTATTTTAACTCCTTAATCCATTGGTTGGATCAAAGAGTTGGCATTTAGAGGATGAAACACTACTTTGATATTGAGGTGAAGATCACTGATTAAAAAAATAAAAAGGTGTCTGGGAGTATTATCAACAATAAGCAAAAATTTTAAATATATGTTTTTCTTTAAACAGCACTCCATTTTTCTGGCATAACCATTCATTACGGCATCTTGGAAGAGGAGCTAGGTCATCCATGACTTCTTATCTCTTGCAGAATACTAGCAGGTGTGTGTCCTTGACATTCTTGAAGGCTCTGGGGTTCTGGCTATGCCCAATCACAGTAAAAGCCAATTTGTAACCTGCAACACTGCCCCCACCCTTCCCCAGCAAGACAATTATACTGTTCTTAAAAGCCTTGAGCCCTGGCATTGGCTTGGCCTCCTTACGAATAAAGTCCTTTCAGGCATTCATTTACAGAATGAGAAGGTTGCATCCATATTGAGTATCTCCTCTGACAAGTAATTTTTCTCCAAATTCAGCTTATTTAGAAGTTCCAAAAGTTCTTCAGCTGCCTTCACATCAGCACTTGCAGTCACCACTGCCTTTCTAATTATGTAATGAATAATGATTCTTGAATCATTGAAATGATCCAGATCAAGCAGTAAATTCAACATCATAGTTAGATTAGGCCCAGCCTTTTCTTTCAACATTGCAAACAATCTTTTTTATTTGTACATGATCATCACGGTGCTAAGAAGGATATGCTCTTATGCCTAGTCTTTAATTCCAGTCATTAAAATTTTCTGAATGTCTGATATATACCCTTCTCAAGTTTTTGTTATTCTTGTTGCCTTCTATGAAACTGATTCTTTAACAGCTTCTGCCAATTTGGTCTTATTCTTTAAGGTCATAGCTAGGGTGAAACAAGAGATGCTTGACTAATGAACAATAACCAAAACTGATTTCCCACCTTCATAGTCCTTAGTCACTTTCAATTTTGTTTCCAGGTCAATCACTTAATGTGTGGCCTCTTACTGGAAACCCTAGTAGTGAATTTTGAAGGCTTAGGGGCCATGAGATTAAATCAAGCACAAGAGAAATGATGCAATCAAGAGACGTGATAAACACCAGATGTATGAAGCTACTGCCAGCATAACAATACACACTGTTTTACAGAAACATTTTTATAAGTAGAAAGAGTACAATAAAATAATGATAAAAAGTGGAGTGTAATAAATACATAGAGCAGTCGCAAAGTCATTTATTATCATCAATTATTATGTACACTATATAATTGGATGTGCTATATTTTTATGGGACTGGTAGCACAGTATACTTGTTTATACTGACATCACCACAAACACGTATTGCATTGTGCTATGACTGTATAATGGCTGTGACATCACTAGATAATACGTTCTTCAGCTCCTTTATAATCTCAGAGGACCCCTGTGGTATATGCAGTTTATCATTGACTGAGATGTCATTATGCAGAGTATGACTACATACCTTCTTCTTATAAATCACAGCATCACAGGATGCCTCAGCCAAGCCCTCCTTTCTGCATCCCCATGATTTCTATCATTCCATTTTTGTTTTTCACAAGGCCCAATTTACACAGAGTTGGACCTGGAAGCATTTCAATCCTTGGCTTCATGTCAAACCTGTGCAGATATTGCCCCTGCAGGTTTATGGAAATAAAAGCAACCACCCCAGATTTATTTTCCAAATAAAAATGAATGTATTAGGGAAAAACTTATTTACTCTGAGATCTCTATGTAGTAATGTTTAAAATCAGGGAATTCCAGGGAAGCCGGAATGGCTCAGTGGGTTATACTCTCACTTTGCAGCCTGGGGGACCAAGAATCGAATCCCAGCCCTGGCCTGTGTCGATCCATATGCTGAACTGGGCTGTGCTTCCCATGCGGGAAGCCCCCAGTTTGGCTCTCACCCCCTGGTTCAACCCCTGGCTCGAGGGGTTGTGCCTCCCATGATGGACACCCTTGGCCCAGTTCCCAGCTTGCGCAGCCCCCACCCACCTGTGTGGAACAAAACCACGTTGAAAACTGATGACATACAACTATGGAGACTGCTCTGGGCCCTCCTTCTCTCTGTCTCTCTCTGTTTGTCAAAAACAATAAAATAAATCTTAAAAAAAAAAAAAAGAATGTTAAAATCAGGAAATTCCTACAGCCTCTGTTCATTGCCATCTCTTCTATTACAACAAACCAACAACTCAACAAAGCCACCAGGCCCCAAATGTCATTTTGTGGGAGGTGGTCCGCAAGGGAAGTACTGCAGTTTTACATAATTGTACTGGACCTGCAGCTCTGGGGCAAGCTGTAACCGGTGCTCCTTTATGCTCAATTACTAATCTATGATTCAAAAATCCTGCTGTTTCTGATACAGGGCCTCCCTGCCTCTTGGGAGCAGGTGAGTATGTCACAGATCAGAAAGTATACCTGGTGTGGGGGGTGCTTAGAGGGCAGTGGCTACCATGGTAGGTAGCCTCTAAGATGACCACAGATCCCCACCTCCTGGTATTAACACCCATGTGTAACCCACACATTCTTGTATTGACACTCGTAAATGATTTCTTCCCTTTAAATATGTGTTGGACTTAGTAAAACATTTCTCTAATAAGTAGTATACAGCAGAAATGATGGGATGTCACTTTGGAGATTAGGTTATTTTTAAAAAAGTATATCTCTCTTTCTCCTCTCTTTCCTCCTCTTTCCTTTCTTCCCTGCCCCTCTCCACCCCTTCTCTCTCTCTTTCTCTCTAGCTTTGGAGGAAACCAGTTGTCACACAGTGATCAACCTTCCACAGCCCAGGTAGGAAAGAACTGATGAAGACAAGAAGCCTGTAGTAGTCTTACTGTCTTCTCAGTAGCCACATGAGTCAATTTGGAAGTGAATCCCTCCTACTTGGGTCTTGAGATGACTGCAGCCTGGGCTGAAACCTTGATTACAGCCACTGAGCGATCCTGAGCCAGGGAACCACCTAAGCCATGGCCTGCTTTCTGATTCACAGAGACTTTGATATAATAAATTTGTATTGCTTTAAGCTAATTTGGGGGATAATTTGTTATGCATCAGTACAGATGGTAAAATTGATCCCACATTAACCTTTCCTTGGTTGGCCGAGCACCACTGATCCTGAGAAATCATGTCAGCAAAACCAAACAGCTTTTAGGGTTCATGTTCTTCTGAATGTTGCATCTGCCCAAAAGTCAGACTATCTAGTTTACCAATCCATGATCGCCAAGTAAAATGGGTGATCATTGCATGTCTATGTAACCCCAGCCAATCAGATACTTTCATGTTTCCTTTTCCCGATTCTCTATGACGTATCCTATAAAAGCTCCCTGCTTTCCACCCCACTTTGTAGTTCTCATAGTTCTTCAGAGTGGAGACTGCCCACTTCATGAAGTGCTAAAATTTGTATCTCCTGAATTGTCTTCTGGAATTATTTGAACAATACTAAATCAGCCATTGACTGTTGCAAGACCCAGGCACACATCAGAAGTATGAATAACATTAATATAATAGAAGTGGACAAGGGCAGGAGTAATGCACAGTCTCATTTCTCAATTTTTCAGAGGTCAGAGGTCAGAGAAGAGATGTCTGAAATTCTACACAGATCAAACTCTTCACAAAGGGGCTTTGCACAGATGGAGAGCAGATCTATGAATTTCTCTCTGCCCAAGGTGGCTCTTCACATCTTATCTTTATGCCTGGAGCACACTCAACTCATTAGCACTCTTAAAATGTACAGCTGGAGAAGAGAACATCTTGAGGGATGAAAAGGGAGAGAAAAGGACTACTTCACTTCTCATCAAGTTTGAAACTGCTCCCTGATTTTAAACAGATAGATGGAACATATTTTTTTAGTATAATAATTATAGCTTCTCTAAATTAAAATCTCTTATTTAATTTGTTAATTTGTCTAATAATTTTATGCTTGGAGTAATTTTCTACATTTAGAAATTAAAGATTCACCTATAATTTTTGCAGTTGCAGATATAGCTTTAGTTTTTGTATTGAAATCATTGATAAAACTAGAATTTTTAAAAATACACAGTGTAATATAAGGATATAACTTGATTTTCATTCCCACTTAGATGATTTTCCAGCCCTCTTTCCCTAGTAATCCAAGTTTCTTCATTGGTGTGGAAGTTTTATTTTTTGTTTTTATTATACATAAAGCCCTACAGTTCTAGATTCTTCTAAGTGTTATTGCACACTTTTTTTTCCCTCTGTTGCATGGAAAATGGCCATATATTCCTGAGCCAGCACCATTCTGTTTCTATTATTACGATGTTATGATATATTTGTAATAATTTTTATAAGGTGTGTTCCACGGCCTGCCATTGTTCCCGTTTTTTAAACATGTTCTTGTTCATCATCAGCTTTTGATTTTTTGAATGAACTTTAATTTGATCAAGAGATGGCAGTGAAATCCAGGCCTGTCTGACTGAAAACCCCACGTTTTTAATCACTACATAATATTAACAACTCCCACTTCTTTCTCAGCGTGTAACAAACAAAATGTAAGGCAGGTGCAGCATTTCAACTTTAGGATAACACACATTATATTGCCTTTCCTTAGTGCCATTGTCATAGTAGCACATTCTTTTTTATTATTCTGGAGGCACTGATTCTAGGACTGTGAATTGAGACAATTTACTTATCTGTCTCAGTTTCTCAGTCTGTAAACTAAGGTGTTTGGTCAGATGATTTATAAGGTTCCTTAAGTGTCTGATGTTGTCTCTCAAGTCAACATATTTGGAAATAGAAGGTAAAGCGATGATGTGCTCCTGGTCTGGTCTGGTCAAAGGTGGAGAGTAGATTGTGTGCAATGTGGGAACATTTACTGAAGTTAATGAGAAATGAGCTCTGAATACATTAAGGAACACACAGGATTTTTATGTATTTATGCAAATTTTACTAATTAGTGTGGGCAAACAAGACATAGATGTCCAGGGAAAGGCTGATGTTTGTTTTCTCTCACTGGTGCATGTCTATAATCAAAGTAAGATTTGAGAATTGCCTGTATCCTACCTTCCAAGGTTAATATTATAATTTGGTAAGCTTTTAAACAGCTTGACTTGTATTACTATGTTGGCAGGATGCCAGGAACCCCAAATCAACTTAACAATATCTAATAATTTCATGCCGAATGCTGGACATTGGTTACTCTGGAGGCTCAGTCTCATTGTGGGGACCAGAGGGACAACAGGGAAGAAAGCACTATCTTTTCTCTTCTTTCTTTCTTTTTTAATTGTTAAACTTATTGGGGTGACACTGGTTAGTAAAAATTACAGCATTTCCAGGTGTACAATTCTACAATGCATGGTCTATGTGTTGCATTATGTGCTCACCACCCAGAGTCAGTTCTCCTGCCATCATCATATATTTGATGCCCCCTCCCTCTTCCACCATCCTTCTCTCCCCTTGCCCTCAGGTAACCGCTAAACTGCTGACTGTGTCCACCAGCATTTGTTTCTCTGTTGCTTTACATTTTATATTCCACATAAGAGGGAAGTCAGGGAATTCTTCTTTTTTTCTGTCTGGCTTATTTTGCTCAGCATGATGATCTCCAGGTCCATCCATGTTGTCACAAACGGTAGTGTTTCACCTTTTCTAATCACTGACTAAATTCCGTTGTGAAAATGTACCACAACTTCTTTACGTACCGGTAGTCATCTATCAAAGGCACTTTAGCTGTTTCCATTACTTGGCCACCGTGAACAGTGCTGTGATGAACAAATATGTGCCCCAATGTCATTTTTTTTTATTAGTTTCAGGTGTATAAAACAACATAGCAAGTAGATATTTATAAAGATTTTATTTTCATTGTATTTTGACAGAGAGAGAGACAGACAGAGAGAGAGAGACAGAGAGAAGGGGGAGGGCCCAGAGCAGTCTCCATAGTTGACAGCATTAGTTTTCCATATAGTTTCACTCGACAGGTGGGCACAGGGCTGCTCAGGGCAGGAACTGGGCCAGGAGCCTCCCACATAGGCCCCGGCAAGAACTGAACTGGAA
>PVKE010017870.1:0-30225 GCA_004027555.1 Craseonycteris thonglongyai
TCATCCTAATTTTCATTTTTATCATGTATAAATGTTTTTATTTCTTCAATTAAGTTCACAAATCTTGTAAGAACTTTACCTTTACTGAGCCAACGTACTTCAGTATGCAGGATGAGATCGTGTTCTTTATCTTCAGTATCTTCTAACAGGGCCTTGAAAAGTCGGTGTTGCAATGGAGCTGCTCAAATAGAGTTGATTACCTTTGTGACTATTTCCGTAACATGTTCAAAGGGCAGTATTTTACAACACACAGCTTCCTGATGGATAATACTGTGGTAGGACATAAAGTTTGAAAATGATTCATCTTTCCTGCAAAGGGCAATCAATCCTTTGTTTTGACCAACCATTGCTGGTGCCCCATCGGTAGTTATCGCAGACAACTTATGCAAAGGCACGTTTATTGACCTGGCATATGTTCTGAAAGTTTTATAAATATCCTCACCTCTCGTCTGTCCTATCATTGGTAATATTTGCAACAGCTCCTCTTTTGCTGTGAAGTTACTAAATACCATTCTCACCATAACTGCCAACTGTGCGGTGTCTGATATATCTGTTGACTCCTCAAATTGCAGAGAGAAGCAGTCACATATTTCCAAGTCAGTCTTTAACTGAGTTTGCAAGTCTTTCGAAATTGCATGTATTCTTCTTGTGACTGCGTTATTTGACAACTGTAGGTCTTGTATCGCCGACATAAGCTCACGCTTGTTAGAATATTCCTCAAACAAACAATTGGCAGCAGTCAGAAATGCTTCTTTTAACAATTCACCATCCTGGAAAGGTTTTTTCTTCTTTGCGAGCATGTGAGAAATTTTGAAAGAAGCAATGGTTGCCTTTTTAGATTTTCCCATATGTCTTATGAAAACAGTCTGTTGAGTAGTTCAACTTCATTTTAGTTGATTTATTTTTTTCTTTCTTACTTCAGATTTAAGTGGATAATTCATATCAAAAGTGGTATGACTTGTCTGAAAGTGACGTTCAACATTATGTTTTTTCGGCACTGTAATACTACTGCCACACAACAGGCAAACACATTTACCTTTTAATTTAATGAAACAATATGATTCCTCCCAGTCTGTGTTAAAATTATAGGTTCATTTTCTCTTTGGTCCACTCATTTTAGGACTAAAAAAATAAAAATAAAAATAGTTATAGAACTACAATATCATATCAAATTGCCACCATAATAATAGATTACCTACCTTGCTTTTAGTTCATTTAAAATCGAATATATCAAAACACTGTGATCCTAGCTAACGGTCACGACCCAATCAGTCCAGCAACTGCAATCAAAATGGCAACTTCGCATCTCCCGGTTGGGTGGAGGAGAGTTTAAAGAGTGCAGCGGCTAAACAAGACGCGACATGTACAAAGGCGAAAGCTAGGGTAAAACTTATACATACGATATCACAAACATACCAACGAATATAATAAACCTGTGTAGATACTCAAACAATATTTTAAAATTCTAACAAATGTATAAAAATAAATTATAGTTTTACTTAGTGTTTATGAAAAACTTCTGATGCAGTCAAATAATGGCGGGAGCACACAAATCGGGCCGCGGACGCCATGGCACCTGCGGGCATGGGGTTGGGAATCCCTGCCTTATAGCATTAATAAAATCAAATATTTTTTCCAAACATTAATTTTTCTTCTTCAGAATACAATATTAGTTGTATGATGAAAGATCACTGGACTCAGAGTCTTATATCTGGGCCTCAAATTGGCTATTTCCTTAGCAAGAGCTTTGAATTCTTGTGTAAATTTTATACTTGATTTTCTCATCCATAAAATTAAAGTACCCTTTATCTTCCCTTTTAATTCTAGCATCCTATAATGTTACTAGTGAAATTAGCATATACATTATGTGGACTATTTCATGAAGAGGATGATTGCATAAAAAAGGATCAAGGCATGTGGAAAAAGAAATATGTGATTATGACATCAAGCACTTTTGCAGCTAATTGTGACTTACTATTTTTATAACTGTAAGACTCTAAATAAATATTTTCAACTATGTAGCCATTGGTTTCTTCAACTGTAAAATATCAAAATGGTCTAGTTCAGAGGTTTTCCATACCCTAGTTAACATATAGCATTTTTTGTACCACACATTGTCAATGAGAAATTAATAACCACCATCAAAGTTTTACATAAATAAAAAGAATGGCATGATTCATAGCACAATTACTCTATGCTGTTAAATAATCCAGGCCATGTGAGTATTCTTAAAATTCCTACAACCATAAGAAATCATTGTAATTACATATAAAATGTTTAAACTAGAAGGGAATAGATGTCCTATTGCTTAACTATATATATTTTAAATATACTTTGCACATTTCTAATAAATCATTACTTCAGTCTATAATTTTAAAAAATCTCTAGTCTACATGTTCAAGATATATATTCTCTTGCTCTTACCACATGCCAATGTCATGGATTCCAAAACTGGACTCTCAGAGTCCCAATTACTGCCTTGAAAGTACTCTGTTACAAATCAAATGCATTACTTTCGCCAAGTAGAGTGGCCATGATCATATACACATGGATTAATAAGGATTCATAGGCCTTTCTGGATAAGTCACATTGGATGGCATAGAAAAATAGACCTTGAAGTTCTCAGCTGAGATCATGAAGGTGACTTCTCCAGGAACCAGTTGGGATTTTTTGCCATTTCCTAGATAGATTTGTTCAGTTCTAAAAATATTTGTTGATTACTTTTAATATACATGAAATTGAGTGGTTGACAATTTAAGAAGCTAAACCTTAAACATGAGATAGTAAACAATAAATACATATCTACCATAAAACAAGAACATTGAATTAAAGAGTTCAGAGAGGTAGACTGGAAGGTCTTTGGAGTTAGAGAAAACTGAGTTCTTAATTCACACACTAACCTAAGATAGAGTATGAGAGACAGATTTGCAGTAGATTAGAGATGGCACAGAAACATAACATGTATAGCTATGTTCTGTGGAGTCTCTTCCCTATGATCATGACTAGTCATTTAATCCCTATACCATCAACGTAGCTGAATATCTATCACCTATTTCCAGTTTCCTTAAGAGACAGAAATGATGTCAATGTTTGAAGATTAATGGAATATTTAAAGGAGCATGCCTAGTAAATATAAACATGAAGAAACAACAAAGGGGGAAACTACAAAATTCCTTTTATGGGAGCTTGGGAAACATGACTAAAAACAAAGGTTGCTTACATTTTTACATTCATTCTTAGGAGGCAATAAATATCAATAGTTAATCACAAAGATGTTAGCTTTTGATTAAATCGTATTTCTATCAATTAACAGCTAACAACTTTGGGTCAAGTGACTTAACTTTTCTAAAAGTCATCATCTCACACATAAAATGGAACAAATAACGTACAAACCTCATAAGGTTATTGTCGGGGTTAAAGTAAACAATCCACACTACGCAGTTAAAACTATGTTTGCAAAGCAGTAAGAGTTCAATAAATGCTAGCCATCATTTTATGAGAAGTCATGTACCATTCTCTCCATCTTTCATGCAATTTTTGTTTAGTGAAGGCTCTCTGGACTCATGTTACCTGACTCTGGGTCTCTAGTGACAACAATCTTCTGGAAACAATAACTGACATATTGTTTTAGTATTATAGAAGTTGCTTTATATGACACTATTCTTATAGAAATTAAGAAATGTATTACAAATTTATTCTAACTGCATAACAACCATAGCTATGTGGCAATTGCAGAATCAGACTCACATTGTTCTCAAACACTAAAATCAAATTAAGTGGCTGCACTATTAAAAGCACTACTTATTCACCTTCTTTCCTCTTTAAAGCACTTGATAAATATTAACTAATTAATCTCCACACTCTTATGAAAAAAGTGAATAATTGTTAGCTCCCTGTTTGAGGACACCTAGGTAGAGGTTAAGTGGTTTGGTTGCTCAGGATGATAGAGTGAGTCAATATTTAAGTCCCAAATTAGGGCATTTTAATTTATATTAATTTATTTTAGACACTGCATTAAAATTTTAATGATAATTTATTATATTATCCTTTATTATTTCTGTCATATAGAAGATGGAAACAAGAAATTCATTGCCAAGTAAATAAAAATAGGTAGAAAATACTGAGGAATTATTGTTTCCTATATCTCACTATGTCACCAAAACTTATAGTCCATGAAGCAAACTATCCAGAAATCACCAGTCATTTTATTTAATATCTTTATCCTTTATAGGCACATATGCATGTGTGAATACACATGCTTAATTTTTCATAGTAGGATATGGGTTTAATGTTAGTAACCATAGAACCATATCTTTAATATCTCTAAAACCATGTTAGTATGATACTACCCTGTGGTATGATATTTAAGAAACAAATCTTTTCAATAACTTCTCAGTTGTTATTCCTCCTTCCACCCTCAACTCTCATCTTGTCCATCTGCTAAATTGCTATCCAAGTTTTAAGTAACAGAATATAAATATGATTAATCTTACTGCTTTGCTCAAAGTCACAAATGCCTCCATGTTACTGCCCCTATCTTCATATCCCTCTCTGTCCTTTAATTGCAATTTTGCAATGTGGAATTCATTCAAACATTTATTTATCAAAGCACTTAAAAACTTATAACTACTGATATGTCTTATGATTGTTTCATGAGGACAGAAAATGTATATCCCAAACTAAATATTGAGTCTCAGTGCATGAGACAAAGTAAGTCATCAGTTACTATTTGGTAAATAAAGAAATAATGGTAAAAATAAAAATACTGTGCTGTTTTTTGTTGTTTTTTTTTCCTCCAAGGCATTTCTCCTGTTCAGCTTACTACTTATGAATTTCCTCATGGTTAACTTCATGTCCATTAAAGGAAAAACTTTGTAGGTTTTTCTCACTTGGCCTTTCTTATCTTTATATGTAGTTTCTATAATCCACATATCATCAGAATCTCTGTACCTTCTTGTAATCTCCCATTTGGCAAACTCTTGTGACAGTAGGATATATTGGGTTAAAGTTAGGAAAAAATGTTTGTGAATTTAATGAATTATTTCAGCAGAAATTTTTGACACAGTATCTATACGATTAACCCTTTACACTACCTCTATATGAAGTCAAAGAAGCTCTTACTTATTTTACCTACTTTTTTTAGTTATAAAAATAAAAAAATATATATTTTTGGAACTTTTGATTCAAGTGAGGTAATATTTTTCTGCTGCTGCAGAAATGGCTCTCTGAACTCAAAGCTGGGGAGAAAATTCTCTTATAAGGCCATGTTACCCCAACCATCATTCCAGGCCACAACTAAACCCTAGATTATATAAGTACAGAGAACAGGGAAAATTTTTAGAGTCACTAGTTTTCAGTATAGTGAAGAAGTGCCAAGTCAGGTAAAGGAAGGGAGCTCTAAGAGAATTACACACACACAGACTAGTTGATACCCAGAGTAGAGGTATGATTATGGAGTATCCTCTCTGATTTACTGTGTGCTTATATAAATAATGGTGAAGGGAAAGCCAGGATGGCTCAGCGGGTTAAGCGCTCACTTTGAAGCCTCGAGGACCGAGGATCAAGTCCTGGCCCCAGCCCATGTGGACCCATGTGCTGAACTGGGGAGCTCCCCAGTTCAGTTCTCTCTCTGTCTCTGTCTCTGTATCTCTCTCTCTCTCTCTGTCAAAAATAAATAAATAAATAAATAAAATAATAATAATAATAATAAATAATGGTGAAGAGAACTTCAGACAATATTGCAGTAAATTGATGGAGAGTTGCTCAGTGGAGCAGCCTGCAATGCCATTTTGATGACATGGTGCAAGAGCCATGTTACATGAGCCAAATAGACATCATGCAAATTAGTAAGACTTTAGCCATCTTGTCAATACCTTATGCCTGAAAAAGAAGATCCTGGTACCTAGAAGATGTGGGTTAAACTTCCTGGGGTGAGATCTCAAAAAAGACTGAGGTGAAACATTTCACAGGGATCTACTTGCCCAATGAAGAGACCCTGAAATATATGTTATAGAGCCCACACATCCATCCCAGAGAATTTGGATGCCTGTGCCACACCCAGAGCATTAGCAGAGCCAATAAATGACAACCAATCAAACTAAGTAAATCCCAAAACACCAACAAGTAAAAGGATCTAGAGGGAAGGAAGGAAGAATAAAGGCACAGCTCACTTCACATTATAACTAAAGAAATGTGGAAAACTTCTACTAATTAGTGGAGTTCAGTGGTCCACAAGAGGAACTAGTCTCAAGTGTCTTGCCTAGCAATTCAATTTTACTGTCTCTGATACCCCTGAAAATTTTCTCCACCAAGGCTTTCTTACTAGTTTACTTTATCAAGTTCCTCAAGCTGAAGCCTTGCTTGGGCTTGGAAATGAAATGAAGTAACCACTAACTTGAGTATAAGATTGACATTACCAAATAGAGTGAAGTTGACAAGAGTGAAAATGACTTGGAAGCTATGATATCTGACTGAGATATCATTAATGGCCTGAAAAATAGGTTTGATAGAATGTAGATAAAACAAAACTAACAAACAAAAGTGTTTTATACATATCTTCACTGAATTCATTCTATTCAGCAATGTGGCTAAAATGGTATTTTGTAATTACTCAACAAAATTGTTAATTAATATTTTAAATATCTATTTCTTCTAAGATTATGGTTGAACAGAAAGCCACTGTAATGTTGATGCTGAAAAATAATAATCTGTTTAAGACTTTTTTATAACATTGACTTGATGCTTTGCCTTACAATGATTATTTTGATAATTTCTGCTGCCTTTCTCAGATGTTCTTTGAGTATAAATATATAATATGAATGAACAGTCATGGAGTCAAAATTACAGTGGAATATTTATTATTATCTAGTAGATTGTAAACCACCTCCTTTCAGGAGCCAATAAAAGGGAGCTCTCATGTTACCCACACCCAACAAGTTTGATGAAAACAGCTTTCCTACTCTTCCTATCTTTACACTTTCAATTTTCTGTCCTCAAAATTTTAAAAACACAAGAAATAAGTCATAACAGTTAGTCAGACAGAGATCTTTTTTTAATATATATTTTTATTTATTTATTTTGAGAGAGAGAGAGAGAGAGAGAAATACAGAGACAGAGAGAGAACTAAACTGGGGGAGCTCCCAGTTCAGCACATGGTTCCACAGGGGCCGGGCCAGGATTCGATCCCTGGTCCCCTGCGCTGCAAAGTGAGCACTTAACCCACTGAGTCATCCTGGCTTCCCCTGGACAGAGATCTTAAAGGTAATAAATTTGAAAGTCTTTTATTGGTCCCCTTACTACACATGCAGATAAGGTTGTTTTGTCTAATGCCTGTGAACGTTATGATCGTTTTATTTTTTTTATTGTTTTTTTTATTGTTTTTGACAGAGAGAGAGAGAGAGAGAGAGAGAGAGAGAGAGAGAGAGAGAGAGAGAGATACAGAGACAGAGACAGAGAGAGAACTGAACTGGAGGCACTCCCCAGCTAAGCATATGGGTCCACATGGGCCGGGGCCGGGATTCGATCCTCAGTCCCCGGCGCTGCAAAGTGAGCGCTCAACCCACTGAGCCATCCCGGATTCCCCAATGATCATTTTAGAGTAAGTAAAATTTCTGTCTACAACATCTATATACTATTTTGTTGTTGTTGTTTTGTGTGTGTGTGTGGTTTGTTTTGTTTTTTTTTTGTACATTTTGAAATTAGCAGTACATTCATTGGATACTTCTCATCACAATTAGAAGTTTCTCCATACTAAAAACAGAAATTCAGACAATATAGCCAGCTGCCAGAAAGCACTGTATATTCTCTCCACAACCACTATGCTGACCTTACAGTGTCTGAAACACCAAAGGGGGACAGTAATTTGTAAAAATAACAGTGATGGTTCTTGAAAAAATTAAAAAATCATGAGATATGGACAAGAACAAGCCGTCTTGGTAATCAAGCACACATCTTGTTATTTTTTAACTGTAGAGTGATACAAGTTTAATACATTCAATTTTAGAAATCTAATTGCAACAAATTCAAGAAAATACATATTTTTCTAAGCAATAAATAGAGTGATTTTTTTCTTCCTTCTCTGAAGGATAAAAGGACTGGTGCTAGAAACCAGCTGCAATTCCAAAAAGATAGGCTCCGTATCTCGGAATACATGGTTTGGGTTATTTTCTAAGTGGACTAAATGAATAGCCAGTTTTATTTCTCTGCCCCCAGGAAAAGGATGAAAATGGAGCATTCTTTGAAACACCTGCAAATATGAATGATT
Organism: Craseonycteris thonglongyai; assembly: GCA_004027555.1. Classification (NCBI taxonomy): domain Eukaryota; kingdom Metazoa; phylum Chordata; class Mammalia; order Chiroptera; family Craseonycteridae; genus Craseonycteris; species Craseonycteris thonglongyai. The sequence continues at coordinate 8,264 of PVKE010017870.1, forward strand.
AAAGTGGCTCAGAGAATGGAAGAATAAAACCTGCGTTTGCAGATGTCACCTTCAAAATATTGTGGAGTGGACAGCTTTGTTTTTATCTGCTCCTGCCACCTAAGAACAAGTAAACTGATTACAAAATGAGGAACAAATATGTTTGTCTTCATGAAAAAATACCAGCCAAGTCTGGATTCTGTATTTTTGTTGTTTATTCAGAGATTTGTGCACTGAAATATTATTTTCATAAAGTTGATTTTTTCTTTAGCAGTCAATTGAATATAAAGATAGTTAAACAGGGTTCTTAGTAATTTTTATGCTTATGTAGTTTCATAGGGCTTTAGTATCTCTCCAAAATTATTATTTTAAGTGCATTTTTCTGATTTTCAATTTTATTTTCACCAGTTTCCCTTTAGATTACCCCAATAAAACATGCCAATAGCAATCAATGAATGTGTAGAAAAGTTCTGGTTTCATAAATTTTAATTTTTATTATTTTTACAACATAAAAATGTATTTTGTGGAGGTAGAGATTATTTTTAACCTACTCCTTAAGGTACACTCAAGATTGTCTGGAACTGTTTTATGTAAATTTCTAATGTTTCTCTATTCTAAGTCACTTCTATTTCTGGCTTCTGTGGAATTCTTAGTCCCGTTTTATTCTGGACAGCTTTATTCCTTATCACCATGCTCCCACCCAATCAAAATAGGATTCAATACAGGCAACTGTATGTAATAGAATTTTAATGGAAACTAAGATATAATGGCTACATAGCAGCAAATAGAATACAAAGTCAAATGTTAAACATCAGAGATCTTAATTTTTCAAAAAACTCTGTATTTATTTTCACATACTTGGGCTCCAGCATTCCAAAGTACCTCTTGGCTCTCACTTCCCCCTTCTCTGCTCTTCCCCTTTCTTCTAAATTCAGCTTTATTCCTAAACACGTAAGTTAACGTTTTCTTTGCCTCTCTCCAAAATATACTCTCAACTTTTTACTTTACCTTTCCATGAATATTGATGGGTATTTTCCTAGATAAAAATAGTTTTTCTTTCTTTAGGAACAGTTGTTTTTTTGTTTTTGTTTCTGTTTTTTGGAATTCATTTTTTATTGTTTTTGACAGAGAGAGACAGAGGCAGAGACACAGAGACAGAGAGAAGGGGGAGGGCCCGGAACAGTCTCCATAGTTGCACATCATTGGTTTTTCCACATAGTTTCATTCCACAGGTGGGCACCGAGCAGCACAGGGCAGGAGGAACTGGGCCGGGTCTCACCCTGGTGAGAACCAACCTGACGGGAACTCCCCAGTTCAGCATATGTATCTGCACGGGCCGGGGCCAGGATTCGATCCTCAGTCCCCAAGGTTCAAAGCGAGCGCTTAACCCGCTGAGCCACCGCGGCTTCCCTGGAGCAGTTTTAATTACAGTTGTAAATGCAATAATTCTCCTCAAACTACATAAGTAATATAGATTTTATTTCATGCCATTTTGTCTCACTTTTGCTATGCATTAGTCCTTTTTCCCTTCTCTAGATCACACAAACCTCATATCTTTCACAGACGGATATCTTCCATTTGTTCCAGTTAACTCCAAATTATTCTCGTGGCTTGCATTACCTTGTCATTCAAATCTTACTCCAATGACACCATCACAGAGAATTATTCTCTAATCACTCTATTTAAGGTATACTCCCATCATACTCTCATGTTGACTCTCTGTTATTTAGTGTTATGTTTATAGTAATTATTGTTACATGAAATTATATTGCTTTTTCACTTTTATTCTAGTTTTTCTTATGAAGGTAAGATAGCAGGAGCAATACAGCCAAAGTTCCAATATCACCACCATGGCTAATGCACGCCACTATCCATAGCAGCACAGGTTGCCTCAGCAAGCCTCACAATGTACTCTCACAATGTACTCTCACACATGAATCCCAACCACTCTTTTTTACCCATGTTAAGCACTCCAGCCCAAATCCTATACAGGAGATTCAGGGAATCCTAGCCTGAGGTTACAGGCTAGGATTTATCTTGGCTGTTAATAATATAGACACCTATTAACAAGAAGGGATACTGTCTGTCATTCAATAGGCAAATAAAGCATTGTGCCCAAAATGCAAAAGATTAACACACTAGGTTGACTTTCTCGTATTTTCCTCTTGAAATCAGGAAAGTTAACAGAGCACCTTTATTCATAGACTAAGTTGAGTAGTCTTCTCATTTATGAATATAAGAAACTCAATTATATAATTGGAGTTGAGATAAAGGAAGTATTTAGAACACACTGCCTATAGTTTATAAAAATCATATTTACAACCTTTACCTTATAGTAATAGTTACAAAATTTATAAGCACAAGGCATTCTTCACCTTGTAGAAAATATTTATCTGTCCTTTAGCATCCAACAGGAGAAAACAGAACAAAATTACTTTTAGGGATTCAGGAGAGTTTTTATATAAAATTAGGCAAAAGCTGTTTTATGAGAAGCCGGGATGGCTCAGTGGGTTAGCGCTCACTTTGCAGTGCCGGGGACCCAGGATTGAATTCTGGCCCCGGCCCGTGCGGACCCATGTGCTGAGCTGGGGAGTGCCCCAGTTCAGTTCTCTCTCTGTCTCTGTCTCTCTGTCTCTCTGTCTCTTTCTCTCTCTGTCAAAACCAATAAAAAAATTAGGCAAAAGCTGTTTTAAACCTAAATTATAAAATCTACTAGTTCATATATATTATGTACGTATAGAATTTGTGACTTATAGCCATGCAAAAAAAGTTTCATTCATGATAAGATTGATGCAGTTATCTATTATAAGACTTCCACCTGAAAATTTTATTTGTATTCACAGAAGTTATAGAAGAAAAGAGCTACACAATTATTTGGCCATATAGTGGGTCCCCTGAACAAAGGAAGGTCATTCCCTACCCTGCATTTTTCAGAGGTTGGTAATCAGTGTGTGATTTCTGCCTAATTTCTGCCATTTTTCACAAATTTCTAATGTTGTGTCTCACTCAAATTTTTCAGAAAGGTGAGTTTAATGCTTATGCTTACACATAGAAAATGGCGCTCCTTTGAATCTATTTGCTTTAATGATTTTATGTGTGTTCTGTCTAAAGCTATAAGACTACATGTGGGGAAGCTGGGATGGCTCAGCAGGTTAAGCGCTTGATTTGCAGCCCCGGAGACCGAGGATCAAATCCCAGCTCCAGCCCATGAGGACCCATATGCTGAACTGGGATGTGCCCCCAGTTCAGTTCTTGCCGGGGCTTATGCAGGAGGTTCCCAGCCCAGTTCCTGCCCTGCGCAGCCCCGTGCCCACCTGTGGAGTGAAACTATATGGAAAACTGATGCTGTCAACTATGGAGACTGCTCTGGGCCCTCCCCCTTTTCTCTGTCTGTGTCTGTCTGTCTCTCTCTCTCTCTGTCAAAAAAACAATAAAAATAAATCTTTAAAGATTACATGCATTTGAGCAAACACATCTGGTGCTTTGTTATCACATCTAGTAAAAGTTACCATTCTTTGTACTTTGGAATGCTGATAAACTAGCTTTGTTATTGTAAATCCATTTTTACTTATGTTGTAATAATAGCTAATATATTGAGAGCTACTCTATGCAAGGTACTTTGAGATTTGTTCATTTTCATAGCATATTTTATCCTCAAAGCACATCCAAATGGTTGCTATTTTTGTCCCCATCTTAGAACTAAGAATATCAGTGTTTAAAAAGAGAAATAACTTATTCAAGCTTATACTACTAGGAAGTGGCAGACCTGAAATTTGGATACAACCCTCACTGATGCCAGAACCCATGTTAGTAATAATCTAATTGATTTATTTTCAATGAAATAATAAACATTTGTCCTCTGTTTGGAGTTTTCATTGAACTGGGGCCAAATCTATAGATCTTTCTTTAAAATTTTATAATTCATTACAAGATTCCTGAATTATTATGAGACAACAAGGAAATCATGAAGGTGATTAAAAATGGGCAGCATTTTTTTCCTTTTATATGAAACTCTATAAATCATTTGTGTTCTCCTTGGTAATCCTACAACAGGGCCTTCTCAAAGCCAATAGAAAAAGTTTAGGGGAAGTGACCCTGCTCAACTCTGCTCCATCCTCCCAGTTACTCTGGCCAGAAGCTTAGGTTCACCCAGAGACATTTTCTTTTCTTCCATACCTGATATTTAATCCATCAGTAAATCTTGTAATTTTGTATCTTCAAAATATATAAAGTTTGTTCAAAATAACCGAGAAATGAGAAAAAATGGGAGTTTGGCGGCATATTCATAAACAAGTTTGTCTGTGAGCTGATATAGGGCTGAGTGACAAGAGATCTATTCACATTGCTTTTAACTGTATATTATAATGTATGTTTTCATAATGTGTGTGAATATAGAAGTTTATGCATACTTCTCTGTTTTTAAATTTTTTTTTAATATTTATTTATTTATTTTGACAGAGAGAGAGATACAGAGACAGAGAGAGAACTGAACTGGGGGAGCTCCCAGTTCAGCATATGGTTCTGCACGGGCCGGGGCCGGGATTCGATCCTCGGTCCCCAGCGCTGCAAAGTGAGCACTTAACCCACTGAGCCATCCCGTCTTCCCCTCTGTTTTTAGAAAGACAGAAATAGGCAGATACAAAGACATGAAGGGAGTTAAATCTATTTTGAGTAATAAATAATATTTTCAGCGATAACTGCAACACTACTCTATTTATCCTCTCCTTGATCCTTAGACTTTATTCTCAGTGAAGCAATCAGCATACCGGTATTTTTTTTTAAGATTTATTTAATTGTTTGAGAGAGGGAGAGAGAGAGAGAGAGAAGGAGGGATGGCCCAGAGCAGTCTCCATAGTTATACATCATTAGTTATGACAGTTTTATTCCACACAGGTGGATGTGGGGACAGGCAGGGTGAGAACTGAACTGGGGGGCCTCCTGCAAGGAAAGCAAGAACCTTCACCACCATGCTTAGTTGTGCTGCAGTTCAGCATATGGATTTGCATGGGCCAGGGCTTGAATTCAATCTCCAGAACTCATGGCTGCGAGGCAAGTACTCAACCTTCTGAGCTCTCCTGGCATCCCCCAGAGTAATATTTTAAAAACATAACTTTATGCTAAAACTACTGCAATTGCTCCTCATTTGACTCAAAGTGGAAGTCAAAATCTTTATTATACTCTTCCTCTTGTCCTTACACACTCTTATCCTTTTTCAAACTGTTTCAGCCATACTGGTCTTTCTCATTCTTGATCAAGTTAGGCTGCTAACTTAGACCTTCCGACTCTGTTCCTTGTATTAAAAAATCTTTGCCTGCATATCATCGTGGCTTTCTCCTTTACTTCCTCAAATGAGTTCTACCTTTTTAACTGTATTATATGCCACTCCTACATCTGAATATCCTCTACCTTGCTCTACATTTCCTTTGTGTCAAATCAATTATTCAAATGTAACAAACAATATGTAATGATGTATTGTTTAGCATACATTTGTTTTTCTCCTCCTCCCTTCTAAAGTATTACTTCCATCAAGACCAAAAAAACAATAAAAAAAGTAGCACCCTTCTATACTAAGTATCTTGAAAATACCTGGCTCATAAAATGTGCTAGATTATGTTTGTCAAATGAATAGCTGAATGAATGATTCATGGAAAAATGTCGATGATTTAAAGTGCTACTTAAAATAAAAAATTTAAAAACTCGTCTAGAGAAAGATGTCGTCAGCTTTAAACTTCTCCTGAATAAGTCAAATATGCTACCCAATACTAAATTTTACAAGAACCGATGAGATAATAAAATCAGTTAAATTTTTAATTAAACTTTAGAATAGCCAATAATAATTTGAGGTCAAATATTTTGGAATAAGTAATTTGCAATCAAATATTTGATAATATTGTATTTTATACTCTATATATTCATCATAAAATATAATGAATCTCCCAAGATGAAATACAATGTTAGCTAAATATTTATCTTCTATTTTGTGGTACTGGAATATTACTTTTAATAACAAAATATAAATATTGTATATTTGTTTCTTATTCTATGACATTGGCCATGACTCTGGCTTATTTTGTGATTCCTAATCAGAAAGTAATTCTTTCCTCCATTTGATAACATTGGTTCCATGGGAATTTGGATTTATTTATAGTGATCTGATTTACAACATAATGTTCCAACACACATAATTGTATAAACCAGGCACCTTTGAACCTCGAGCTTTTTTGTCATCATTTAATGTTGCATTTGCTGCAATCTTGAAGCTACTTATTTCATATTTATATTTTGTCATTCTCTGAGTCTTCAGGCACATTAAAGTAATTTTTATTCTCTATTCTCATTATACATTTTGTCTTTTTATCAATAAAATCATCTTGTTTTATTATTATTTAGCAATATTGAGTAGTAATCACCAAATGAGTGTCTGCACGTATAAAAGCGTGCTTAGAACGGGGAAAATTTACATAAAGATAAAATACTATAATCTGTGTTTCTAATTGTTATTTTTTAACTCATTTAGATCTGTTTTTATATACATTTCTAATGTAAATATTATAATGTATTAGGGAATTAAGGAATATGAATAACAAGTAATTATATTTATTGCAATGTATTAAAAGTATAAAATGTAAACATTATTTTTAGTAAAATGACATAAATAGGAGATATATGCACAACTTTATTTTAAACATTTATTCTATTGTGTGAGAGAAGTCGAGAGAGAGAGAGAGAGATAGAAGACCCAGAGCAGTCTTCATAACTGTACAACATTTGTTGTGATATGGTTTCATTCTACACAGGTGGATGTGGGGCCATGTTGGGCAGGAATTGAAATCAAACTGGGGGTGGGAACTGGGGCACTCTCCTGCATGGTAGGCAAGAATCTTCACTGCAATGACAACTCAGTAGTTACCACTTTTGCCACAGTTCAGCATGTAATTTTGCATAGGGGGATTCAACCCTAGACTTTATGTCTGCTATTTTAGAACACTTGAGAGGAAAATATGCTAGTTAGCACACCAATTGAAAACTTAGTGGCTTAAAATAACTTATTACTCACAGCCCGTGATTGACTGCTCTCAGATGGATGGTTTCTGTTTGGAATCTCTTATGAGATTTCATTTGGATGAAGGTTGGGCTAGAATGGAATCATCTGAACACTGGACTAAGAAGGGTGCCAATTTGAGCACTTCCCACTCCTGTCTGGTTCCACAGAGTCCTCCTGTGGTCTCTGTTTCCAGCAGAGTAGCCTAAACTTTTTACACCCAGAGGTAGGTAGCAAAGACTGCCAGGGCTCACACTGGCACAGCAGTCACAAGTCACAGCAGACTGAAGTGGGTGGAGAAAAAGTTTCTATGTCATTCAGATGGTTACATGTGTGTACAAGGAAGCACAGGATTGATGGCAGCCAGCTTTCAAATAAGTTTGGTAAAAAGGCTAAAGAGTTTTACTTGTAAAATTTAGTTAATTTCCATTAATATATTTTGTCATGTAAAGTGGGAATAGTAGTACTTAAATTTTAGAATTGTTGTGAGGAATAATTGAGATAATGCATGTAAAATCCTTAGCACTTTGCCTGGCATGTAAATTCCAACCAAATTTTAGTTTACATTAACTTTATTTTCTTATAGCCTGGGACATCCTTAAAGACAGATATTGTATGTTTTCACTGATATAAATATATAAATAACACTGTATTTGATAATATATGAATAAATAAATATTTAAATATATCTGTATTTATAAAGGTACAGGGTTAATCTGAATAAATGAAAAAAAAACAACTTAAGCAACTTGCATCTAAAATTATATAGCACATATAATCCTTCTTAATTTAACTAATCTTTAATAGAATTTACTCTTGCCTTTCTTCATACAGTCACAGCCCCAGGATTAAAGATTAAAGCATCTACCATATACAGTAAAAAAATATCTGAATATAGAAAATGAATATGGCACATCCTAGAGGCACTATTATTAACTAAATTAAAGCTGCATGTCTTTTCATTGAACTAAGTAAAAAAGCAATAAATGGGTATAAGATTCATGCAGACAACTTGTATATAGGTTATGCAAATGTTTGGAAAGAACAGAAGAAGAAAACAACATGAACAGAATGTAATAAAAACTTCAAGTTATTTCTCATTAACTTTTGACATATGGGTAATAGAACACATCAAGTGATCTAGATACACATAGACAATCTTCTTCTAAAAATCAGCTTAAAACTGAGAAAAGCACATTGAGAGTAGCCTCTAACATTATGTCATCTGCCCACAAAGTATTGTACCCCAAGTTCCCAAGGCAAATCTGAATCACATGCTACATTCTGGCTGCAGGCATTTACTTTCCAGGCATGTACCAACTTTTTAAAAATCAATCTCTGTAAACTAATATAAATTTCTCTTTATTGAGTTGGAAGACTTAATTAATACATTTAAAAGTCTCAAAAATGTTTCTGAAGTATATTAAATTATAAATAATGGTGAGTTAATAAGTTTCTAAATAATCAACTAGCTTTGAAAATTCTGTGATTTTTGCCTTTAAAAATTATTATATTTGAGAGGAAAAAAGATGGTGACATGAGAGGAGAACACCAATAACTGCCTGGGAAGGGCCTTGTGAACAGAAGGGAATCCACAGGGGAAACCCTGAGAAGCAACCTCAACTAAGAGAACCACACAACGCAGAACAACACCCAAAGGTTAGAGAAAAAAAGGGAGAGCAGGAGAGGAAAGGGGAAGCAAAGGTTCAGGAACAGAGACTCGGAGTGCGGCCTGGGGCTGGCAAAAACAAATGGGGATTGGGAGACTACGGTCAAAGTGGAGCTGGATCAAGGCCAAGCTGGAAGCCGAGACCTAGGGAGCATGGAAGCCCCACAAGACTGTGGACAATTTAACATCCGAACTCAAGGGACAGCACACAGTGCCCTAATCAGATCACAGAGCCTAAAGTGGAACAGGACTGTGGAGCAGGGCGGCTCCACTTCCCAGCGGGTGGGGTGAGAGCAGGGCACCAGCCCACAACAGCTCAGCACCCCTGATTTACGGAGGAGATTGACTGTGAAGGAGCGCCTTCTGAAGACAGGGCTCTGGGAGTGAGGGCTGGGGCTTGAGTGGGCATAGCTGCATTAGACATACTTAGAGAGAATTGTCAGTCTCAACAGAGCTGGGGGCATAGAGCCACTGCAGCCTGAGTTACAACCTGTGCGTAGAGGGCTTTTGGTGCCCCGCCCACCAGGCTGCTGCGGAACCACTTCATGCATGCACCGGGGATTTCAGCACTCCCACCACTAGGCCGCCTCGGCGCCTCTGCCTGTTCCCCAGCGCGCAAGCGGGCTTTGGGTGCCCTGCTCACCGGGCCACTGCAGCACTGCTGCCTGCGCGCAAGACCGGCTTTCGGCGCCCTGCCCACCGGGCTGCTGCGGCACTGCCGCCTGCTTGCAAGCGCACAACAGGGCTTTTGGCATCCTGCCCACCAGGCCGCTAGGTCGCTGCAGCCTGTGCATGCTATTGGGCTGCCGACTGGGTCGCCGCGGTGTCATTGCCTGCGCGCAGGACTGCAGGGCCTACCGGGGTCCTGCCAAGCCCCAGCCCATCCAAGTGCTGCCCTGCAGGCATGGCTTGCAGATATGATTGAAGGAGAGGCAGCCAGGCAGAGAAGAGAAAGACCGGAGCTCCTGCGCCCCGCCCACACTAAACCACCAGCCCCCTCAACTGAAAGAGGAACCTCCTATTGTGTCTCAGGCCAGCCCTAGCTCCTACTCACATGCCCCCACCCTGGTCACACCTTTACTACCCTGCTATCTAACAGCTAAGACAGCACCCTGAAGTGCCCCAGGACACAGAAGCTGTCTGCTTCCCCCAACCCTCTCCCAAAATCTCCTTCTCCCACAACTGAGCCCAAAAGAAACAATAAAGAGAAGCCCATCTGATAGGCATCCCTCCAGAGGGAAAACAGACTCATGCGAAAAGCAAAAAGAACCACATCAAACACAATGCACACCTCAGAATTCAAAACACCTCCAGAAGATCAGGGGCAGTCTTTAGTAAAAGACCTTGCACACTTGGAATCAAATCTAAGCGAAACAGAATTCAGGGCTGCATTAATCAAGACACTCAGAGAGCTCACTCAATGCTGCCAAAGTACCCAGACACAGTTAAATGACCTCAACAAGAAATTTTCTGAGCAAAATGAGTACTTTACCAACAAAATTGAGAAGCTAGAGCAGAACCAAAAGGAACTCCTTGAAATGAAAACCATCATGGGAGAGCTGACAAAAGAACTGACCAGCATGGGAAACAGGGCTGACCAGCTAGAGGAAAGAATGAGTGAAATCGAAGATAGAAACATGGAAATGTCACAGAAGGAAGAAGAAAGAGAAAGGAGGATTCATCCCAGGGGCACAAGGATGGTTCAACATATGCAAATCAATCAATGTAATCCAGCACATAAACCAAACAAAGGATAAAAACCACATGATTATCTCAATCGATGCAGAAAAAGCATTCGATAAGATACAACACCCATTTATGATAAAAACACTGAATAAATTGGGAATTGAAGGAAAGTACCTCAACTTAATTAAGGCCATATATGACAAACCCTCAGCAAATATTATACTGATTGGGGAAAAGCTGAAGCTTATTTTTCTAAAATCAGAAACAAGACTGGAATGCCCCCTGTCACCACTACTGTTCAACATAGTTCTAGAAGTTCTAGCCAGAGCAATCAGACAAGAGAAAATAATAAAAGGTATTAGAATCGGGAGAGAAGAAGTTAAACTGTCATTCTGCAGATGACATGATCCTGTATATAGAAAACTCTAAAGATTCTATCAGAAATTTATTACAAATAATAGACAAATACAGTAGAGTCGCAGAATACAAAATCAATGTCCCAAAATCAACTGCATTTTTGTATGCCAAAAATGAAACTTCAGAAAGAGAGATGAGACGATCCAGTCCCTTTGCCATTGCAAAAAAAAAAAAAAGAAATACCTAGGAATAAATCTAACAAAGAATGTGCAGGACTTATACGCTGAAAACTATAAGACACTCTTAAAAGAAATTAAAGAGAATACAAAGAAATGGAAAGACATTCCATGTTCATGGATTGGAAGAGTCAACATAGTTAAAATGGCCATACTCCCCAAAGCAATATACAGATTCAATGCCATTACCATCAAAATTCCACAGTCATTCTTTCAAGAAATATATAAAAAAAAATCATCAAATTTGTATGGAACCACTAAAGACCACGAATAGCAAAAGCTATCCTAAGAAAAAAGGACAAAGCTGGGGGCATCTCACTGCCTGTCTTTTATCTGTACTACAAAGTCTCAGTAATCAAAACAGCTTGGTACTGGCAGAAAAACAGACCCACGGACTAATGGAACAGAATTGAAAACCCAGAAATAAACCCACAAATTTATGGACAGATTATTTTTGATAAAGGATCAAAAAATATACAGTGGGGAAAAGAATGCCTCTTCAGTAAATGGTGCTGGGAAAATTGGAAAACCACATGCAAAAGTCTGAATGTGTACTGCAATCTCTCACCATATACCAAAATTAACTCAAAATGGATTCAAGACCTCCAAATAAGAAAGGAAACAATACATTGCATAGAAGAAAACATTGGCACTAAACTTATGAACCTGGGATTCAGGGAGGACTTTATGAATCTGACCTCATTGGCAAGGGAAGTAAAAGCACAACTAAACAAATGGGACCTTATCAAGCTAAAAAGCTTCTGTGCTGCAAAGGAAACCATCAACAAAGCAAAGAGGCAACCAACCAACTGGGAGAAAATATTTGCAAACAATGCCACTGATAAGGAGCTAATATCAAAAATATACAAAAAACGTGTACAACTCAACAAGAAAAAAAAAAAAACCCAAGCAATCCAATTAAAAAATGGGCAGATGACCTTAACAGACACGTCTTTCATGAAGACATACATATGGCCAACAGATATATGAAAAAATGCTCCACTTCACTAGCAATTAGGGAGATGCAAATAAAAACCACAATGAGATACCATCTTACACCTGTTAGAATGGCATTATGGACAAGCTCAATGGTTTGGTGTTTACCTGGAGAGGAGGGAGGAGGGAGGAGGGAGAGTTGTGGGGAGAGGTGGGAGTGGGCATCAGATATATGGTGGTGGAGGGGGGACCTGATTCTAGGAAGTAGGCACATCATGCGATGCATGGGTGATGTGATGTCGAGTTGTACATCGGGAAACTATCTAATTGTTACCAACCAATGTCACCCCATTAAATTTAACAATAAAATATAATAATAATAATAAAATAATAAAAATAATACAAATTATTACATTAATATATTATTTTATGTTTTATAATTTTATCTGTATTGACATATCAAAATAATATTTTATTATTATTTTATATGACATATACATATTCAAAACCATATTAGGACAAATACATTTTCTACCAAGGTTCTTAATGATTGACAGTATGATCTGAAAACAAATGTTTTATCAAATACTCGTAGTAGCAGACATTGTATTCAAGAAGGTGAATTCTGATTAAAATGATGTGATTTGATGTGATTCGAATACTGGGGTCTTAGAAAAAAAATCCAACTTATTTTTTTTTATAAGTTTTATTTTTATTGTTTTTTGACAGAGAGAGAGACAGCGAAAGACAGAGAGAGAGGGGAGGGCCCAGAGCAGTCTCCATAGTTGACAGCATTCGTTTTCCATATAGTTTCACTCCACTGGTGGGTGCGGCGCTGTGCAGTGCAGGAGCTAGGATGGGAGTCTCCTGCATAGGACCTGGCAAGAATTGAACTGGGGGCACACCCCTGTTCAGCATATGGGTCCACATGGGCCGGAGCTTGGATTTGATCCTTGGTCTCTGGGGCTACAAAGCTAACACTTAACCCGCTGAGCCATCCCAGCTTCCCCACATCTGCTTCTTTATACCTATTTACCTATAATTTTCATTGAATTAAGATAGGTGCTTATATTCAGAAACTTAATTTTGTCAAGTGGACAGCTTTATTTTCCCTCAGAATTTGAGTAACAGAGTAAAATTGCCATCATAAAAAAAAATGTGTATGTGTTTTTACCTGTTAAGTAATGATAATAAAAATCTTATTTTTTTCTTTTTCATCATAAGGGACAATATCTGTGGTGTAAATTTTGAGGACCTGGAACTTATGGAAAAATCTCAGTCCTAGAATATGCATACTTTTTTTAGCACAAACCCACAGCATAAAGAGAGGTGTGTAAAAGGTCAAGTATTTGGGGAAAATACTGTTTAGGTACTTAAACCTTTTAAGAAAACAAGTTTATTCAATGAAATTTAATTTGTACAGGTCTGAGTGTTGTGTTTTGCTACAATAATTTGGCTGCCATGAAAACCTTAACATCTCCTGTCTAAATAAGCAACTCTTCTCATTTATACTTGTCATTAAGGGTCAGGGCATCTTCTCAACAGACTAACCCACTAGGACACTTAATTAGAGTCATAACACGCTTTGTGTCAGAATTAATTATATTTTGTGTTTAAAACAATCCCTCCTGGAGTAGAAAATTATATCTGCTGATTTTGTGAATATTTTGATGGGGCACTTGAAAAACACTAATAAGTTTCTTTTCAGAGACATTTCTACAGACGATTGCACTTGGACATAGAAGCATTGATCTATGTCATTTAGGTCACCAATAAAATAGGCCTAAACCTAATAATATTTAATGGAGAATTTATTATTTGCCTTAGAAACTGTCTAATTTGGAGCCATTATTTTCTAATTATAAGTTCATTTTGCCTATTAAAAGGAGTAGCTTTCAGAATAATTGTGAGTAGTTTCAGACTATTACGCATAAGAATTGAAAATGTCCTTCTTTTCCTACCCAAACAACATCACTGACGCCAACAAAACTCTAAGCAATTATAATAGTAACTGTAAAAAAATGAAGATAGTAAGTAAAGAATAAATTAGTTGTTTGGACACACACACACTCACATTTTTTCCCCTTTATAACATTAGGGACGGTTCTTATAGTACAAAGAGAATTGTTGGTTCTGGATTTGGCCAATAAACCACTGTCATTTTATTGCTTATGAAATGGGCTAGAGGCAAAATTCAGAGTAATAATTTTAAGAAAATTACCTGGAAGTTTCACACATACATCTGCTCATACACCCTTAGCTCAAACTTAGGTAAATCACTCATACAGCTTTAAAAGCGGCTACGAGACAGAGTCTGTACCAGGGGATTATATGTACAGATGATATTCAATTATTCTATTACCACAAATACAAAAGATGTTGGACACTGTAGCACAGTTTATAGTTTATACCTCATGAACATTTGAAGTACTATAGCTGCCATGCATTTATTCTTTTTTCTTTAGCATCACAAACTTCCTGTGAGGAATCATTTCTCTTTCAATTTATCTCTTTAAATCTTAATTTGGTTTCCATGGTTTAAATCTAGGACAGGGAAATTTTATTCAGGTCATAACATTTAGAAGAACTGTATCTTGCTGGCCTGTGGATTGGTTCTAAAATGCATGTTAAACCTACCTAGGTAGAAGTAAATAACACTTGGCCCTGGGCATGAACTGCATTGTCTTTTGCATTTGATGTGAACACAAGGTATAATTCTCTTGGAGCTATTGGCATCCATTTGCATACCAAATGGAGCCTGAGAATTAAACCAACACAGAGTAAAGCCAAATCAAAGAATAGAGATAAACAAGATTATACTTATTTTCCATGAGCCCTGTATCCAGCCCTACTTGAACTTTCTCTCTATATCTCTAGAATTTTCAGCATATATAAGTCAAAAAATTTTTCATGACTTTATTGATGTTATGCATTAATAAAAAGTACATAAGTGTGAAAACAATTTATTTGTTAGTAATTTTTTATTGATGGTAATTCTAAAATACAATAGAATATTATTAAAATGTTTTCTGTGAACACTTATTTCAAATATACAGTATTCTGGACATTTCTTCATTGGTTATAAATATTTTCAGCAATAACACTTCTAGTCCACCTTATATAAAATTCATATGTTGAAATAATATTTTTGATAGTATGTTTAAAGTATCTTTCATTTATTTCTCATATTTGTGACAACTCTATACTATTGTGCTATATTACACAATTCTAAGACTGTGCTCAAGCAGAAAGCAAATTTTCCTCTGAGATTTCTCTAACTTTTCCCATGCTTAGTTATCTTCCCTTTTTTGTGTTGTAGGTATACTGCTATCCTATCATTCGTATAATTATAGTGACATTATTTGTTTAGTTATCTACCTTCATCACTACCATATCCTTAATACATCTTATACTTCCAATATTATTACAATGCCTGACACATAGCAAAAGTTCAGTTTTTTTTAATCAAATAGATTTTATGTTTTAGAGAAGTTTTAGGTTCACAGCAATATTAAATTGTAAGTACAGAGAGTTCTCATGGACTCACTGCTCACAGAATCACAGTTTCCTCCATTTTCAACTCATGAGCCAGAGTGGTATACTTGTTATAGTCAATGACACTTCATTGATATATAATATCATTATCATCCAGATTCCATAGTTTACGTTAAAGTTCACTCTTGGTGTTGTATGTTCTATGGGTTTTGACAAATGTATAATGACAAGGATTTACTATAACATATCATAGAAATAGTTTTATTACCCTAAAATTCTTCTGTGTTCTATCTATTCAGTCCCACCCTTAATCCACAGGAAACAGTAATACTTTTATTGTCTTCACAGTTTTGACTTTTCTATAATGTCATAGAGTTGGGATCATGCAATATGCAGTTTTTTTATATTGACTTATTTTATATATTAAAATCTATTTAAGTGTTCCTCATGTATTTTTATAGCTCAGTATATCATTTATTTTTATTGCAAAATAATACTCTACTGCCTGGATGTATCACCATTTACTTATCCGTTCACCTTTTCTAGGTCATTTTGGTTACTTCCAAGTTTTGGCAATCATTAAGAAAGCTGCTACAAACAATCATGTGCATGTACTTGTGTGAGCATAACTTTTCAACTCATTTGGGTAAATACTAAAGAACGTAGTAGTTGATGTTTCATATGATAAGAGCATGTTTAATTTTGTAATATATGACCAGTCTGTTAAACTAGAGGTGCTATATTACATTACCACCAGCAAAAAGTAACAGTTCCTCTCACTCTCTGTCCCAGCATTTTGTGTTGTTGATGTTTGAATTTTGGCCATTATAACAGGTATACAGCGGTGTCTTACTGTTTTTATATACATTTTCTTGATGAGATATAACGTGAAGCATCTTTTTATATGCTCACATTCCATCTTCATACCTTCTTTGGTTGGATGTCTGTTAAGGGTTTTATCCCAGTTTTAAAACAGGGTGCTTTTCTTCTTATTGTTGAGTTTTAAGAGCTCTGCATATTCTGTCTAACAGTCCTTTGTAAGATATATTTTGTGCAAAGAGTTTCTTCTAGTGGCCCATCTTCTCAGTCTCTTTCAAAGAACACAGTTTTTTTTTTGTTTGTTTTTGTGTTTTAATTTTAAGAAGCCCAACTTATCAATTTTGTCTTTTACGTATTGTGTCTTTTGTGTTATATATGAAAAAGTTATTGCCATATTTAAGGTCATCTGGATTTTCTCTTGTGTTATCTTCTAGGAGTTTTTGCTTCTGCATTTCACATTTAAGTCTATTATCCATTTTGAGTTAATTTTGTTTAGGGTGTGAGATCTGTGCTTGATTAATTTATTTGTATGTGGACATCCAGTTTCCTTCACTGTATTGCTCTTGCTTCTTTGTGAACCTCCAAATAACTATATTTATTTGGATTCACTCCTGGGCTCTTTATGCTCTTCCATTGATCTATTTTTGTACTGTTTTGCCAATGCCACACTGTCTTGATTATTGTGAGTTTATAGCAAGTTTTGAAGTTTAGTCGTGTCTTTGTCTTTCTCCTTTAATATTGTATTGGCTGTTGTGGATTTTTTACCTCTTTATATACATTAGTTTGATAGATGCTGTTTAAGTGGAAATAAAGCATTTGCTAGCACTTATAAGGTCTGACAATTAAGTTCAAAAACTTTCCACCATGCTGTTGGAAAGTTTTTGAACTTAACTGTTGGCAGCATTGTACAAACAAGGTGGAGATGTTTCACAACCTTGGTATATCAGTCTCTCACAGCTGTGCACCTTTTGATATGTGGCAGCATCTTGCTGAGTGGCATTTATTATTGTTTTTGTGTATTTTTGTGTTCTGTTGTGAGAAATGTCAGAGCTTGAATTAGAGCAACATAGAGGCATTAAATTTCTTGTTAAACTTGTCAAGAGTAAAGGTAAAATCAGGGACATGTTAGTCCAAGTTGATGGAGTTAACACCATGAAAAAAATAGCAGTGTACAAATGGAGTCAAGGTTTATTCGGAAGGGAGAGAAAGCATCACTGATGATAACAGGGCAGGGTAGTCAGTAATGAGCAGAACTGATAGAAACATTGCAAAATTTCTTTTTTTTTATTTTATTTTTTGACAGGGAGAGAGAGAGATACAGAGACAGAGAGAGAACTGAACTTGGGGAGCTCCCAGATCAGCATATGGGACCGCACGGGCCGGGGCCGGGATTCGATCCCCGGTCCCCGGGGCTGCAAAGTGAGCGCCTAACCCACTGAGCCATCCTGGCTTCCCCTGCAAAATTTTCTCTAATTCTTTTTTCAACATTGTCAGCTGACAAAGAGAAACATAGCAGACCAAGTAAATATTGATAAAGAAACAGTTAGGAAAATCTTCACTGACAATCTTGGCATGAGAATGATGTGTGCAAAAATCATTCCAAAGAAGCTCACTGATGAAGAAAAGCAAAGGGGAGTCAAAGTTTGCTAAAACCTTTTGGAGAGGCGAGACAATGCTTTGGCATGTGTGTGTTATCACTGATGAAGAAACATGGGAGGACATATACAACCCTGAAACAAAGCATCAAAGTGTACAATTGAAGTCAGTCAATTCTCCATGAACAAAAAAATTCATTATTCCAAATCAAGAGTTAAAACAATGTTGCCCAGAGACCATCAGGGGAGAGACTGATAGACACATGCCCTGTCAGCCGATCCCAGTGCCTGCCTTTTGTGGGCTACTGCTGGGGGGCAGCCATTGCCCTCTGATGGGAAGAGGCCTGGAACTTTTCTGGCAAACTCTACCCCCACTCTTCCCACTGGGGCCACCAAATGTGAGGCCACCATTGTCCTATGATGCAGGCATACCCACACTGTTCTTGGGAAACCATACTCCCACCTTTCCCACTGAAGCCAGCAGAGGGATCTTGGAAAACTGAAGCAAAAGTGTGGCAGTTTCTGATTGCAGTGGGATCTCAGAGGCATACAATACTATCACCTAACAAAGAGAATACAATACATTACCAAAGAGGAGGCATACAAAGACCAATATCTGGATCAAAGAGAGGCTCACATTCAAGGAAGTCTCCAACAGTGAAACAAACAAACAAACAAAAAGTAATAAAATAAAATATTACAAGACAGTGCAGCCATACCAGCTACAAAGTAAAACAGATTTTTTTCACATCTACCAGGGGAAAAGTTCTCATACGCAGGAAAAGAAATGCTCAAACAGTGATGAATACCCTTGTGAACAAAGGTGCCCAGAAGGAAGACAAAAATCTCGAAAAAAGAAACTTGAAAATATAGAAAAACCTGAGCTAAATGACAGAATTAAAGACTGTAATTCTGAAAATACTTAAAGAGATCAGAGAAAACTGGCAGAGTACACAGAGCGAGCTAATTGACCTCCGAAAGGGAATTGAATACATAAAACAGAAGCAGAATAGAAATTCTAGAGATAAACAACACAATAAAAAAATGAAAAATGAAATAGTTAGAATAGGAAGCAGAGCAGACAAAATGGAGAGAAGAACTGGTGAAATTGAAGACAAAAATTTGGAATAGTCACAGAAGGAAGAAGAGAGAGACCCAAGAGCTAAAATAAATGAAACATATCTACAAGAACTATCTGACTTTTATTAGAAAAAGTAACATAAATATAATAAGTATTTCAGAGGGAGTAGAGGACAAGGTGGGCACAGAGATTTTGTTCCGACAAATAGTAGACAAGAACTTTCAAAATCTATGGCAAGAACTGGAACCCCAAATTTAAGAATAAAACAGGACCCCTAGATACCTGAATCCTAGCAGACCCTCTCCCAGGCATATTATACTAAGATATCAAAGGTCAAAAACAAATAAACAATCCTCAAGGCAGCCAGAAAAAAGAACACCATATCCTATAAAGGAAAGATCAGGAGGAGAAAAAAGATGGTGGCATGAGAAGAGAACCCTGATATCTTCCTGGGAAGGAACTTATGAACAAAGGGGAACACACAGGAGATACCCTGAGAAGCACCCTCAGAGAACCACACAATGCAGAACAACACCCAAAGGTTAGAGAAAAAAGGGGAGAGCGGGAGAGGGAAGGGGAAGCAGCGGTTCAGGGACAGGGACTCAGAGAGTGGCCCAAGGCTGGCAAAAACAAAGGGGGGTTGAGGGACTGTGGCCAAAGTGGAGCTGGATCGAGGGTAGTCTGGAAGCCGAGACCTAAGGAGCGTGGAAGCCCCACAAGACTGTGGACAATTTAATATCTGAAATCAAGAGACAGCACATGGTGCCCTAATCAAATCACAGAGCCTAAAGTGGAACAGGGAATGTGGAGCAGGGTGGCTGCATTTCCTGGGATGGCGGTGTGAGAGCAGGAAATCAGCCCACAACAGCTCGGCACCCCTGATTTACAGAAGAGATACAGGTGAGCTCCTAGAGTAGATTGTTAGGAAGCACTTTTTGAAGACAGGGACCTTGGAGTGAGAGCTCAGGCTGCATTAGATGTGCTTAGAGCGAATCCAGCAGTCTCAACAGAGCCTGTGGGCCTAGAGCAGCTGCCAGCCGAGCTGCGGCCTCTGCACCCATGACTTTCGGCGCATCACTAACCTGGCTGCCGCGGTGCCACCGCCCATGTGCTAGACCGGCTTTCAGCACCCCACAAACTGGACTGCCACAGTGCTGCCACTCCCACACGCAATTGGGCAGCTGACTGGGCCGCTGCGGTACTGCCACCTGAGCACACAACCGGCGGCCAACCAGGTTGTCGCGGAACCACCACCCGCACACACGAATGAACTGCCGAATGGGTTGCCATAGCGCCAATGCCCACACATGTGACCGGACTTAGGGTGCACTGCTGACCAGGTCACAGCTATGTCCCCTCCCACGTGCCCAACTGGGCCTTTGCCAAGCCCTGGCCCAATTGCGCAGTCGCCCTGCGGGCACAGCTCAGAAACTCTATTAAAGGAGAAGAAGCCAAGCAGAGGGGAGAAAGACCGGAGCTACTGTTACCTGCCCCCAATGAACCACCAGCCCCCCTGCTGAAAGAGGAATCTGCTATTGTGTCTCAGGCACACCATAGCTTCCACTCACATTCCCCACCCCCAGCCACACCTTTACTACCCTGCTATCTAACAGCTAAGACAGCAACCTGAAGTGCCCCAGGACACAGAAGCTGTCTGCTTCCCTCAATCCTCTCCCAAAATCTCCTTCTCCCACACCTGAGCCCAAAAGAAAAAATAAAGAGAAGCCCATCTGATAAGCAAACCCCCAGAGAGAAAACAGACTCGTGCATAAAGCAAAAAGAACCACATCAAACACAATGCACACCTCAGAATCCAAAGCCTCTCCAGAAGATCACGGGCATTCTTTAGTAACGGAGCTTGCACACTTGGAATCAAATCTAAGTGAAACAGAATTAAGGGCTGCAATACTCAAGACACTCAGAGAGCTCAGTCACTACTGACAAAGTACCCACACACAGTTAAATGACCTCAACAAGAAATTTTCTGAGCAAAATGAGTACTTTACCAATAAAATTGAGAAGTTAGAGCAGAAACAAAAGGAACTCCTTGAAATGAAAACCATCATGGGAGAGCTGACAAAAGAACTGACCAGCATGGGAAACAGGGCTGACCAGCTAGAGGAAAGAATGAGTGAAATCGAAGATAGAAACATGGAAATGTCACAAAGGGAAGAAGAAAGAGAAAGGAGAATCAAGAGAAATGAGAGTCCTACAAGAACTCTCTGACTCCATCAGAAAGAACAATATTACAATAATAGGGGTACCATACGGAAGTGAGATGAAATCTTCTCAGAGACTACTAAAACATATAGTGGGTAAAAATATTCCTAATCTGCGGAAAGAAGTGCAGCCCCAAATTCAAAAGGAAATAAAAAGCCCTAACTACCTAGACGCTAGCAGATCTTCTCTGAGGCACATTTTTTTGAAGATGACAAAAACCAAAGAAAAGAAAGAATCCTCAAGGCTGCCAGGGAAAAACAAAATATAACTTAAAAAGGGAAAACTATCAGGCTGTCACCAGACTTCTCAGCAGAAACTCTGCAAGCCAGGAGGAAGTGAACCCCAATCTTCAAAATATTAAGAGAGAAATTTCCAGTCAAGAATTAACTATCCAGCAAAATTAACCTTCAGATATGAAGGAGGAATTAAGGCCTTTATAGATATACAGAAGCTGAGGGAATTCTCCAACACAAAACCGGCACTCCAACAAATACTAAAGGAGGCTATCCGACCTGAATCCAGAAATCAAAATAAATGGAGAAAAGTTGGGACAACAAAAAAATAAAAAGGAAAGAAGAAATGGATACAGGATATACTCATATATCAATCATCACCCTGAATGTAAATGGACTGAATTCACCAATAAAGAGGCACAGGGTATCAGACTGGGTTAAAAAACAAAATCCAACCATATGCTGCCTACAAGAGACACACCTCAGCCACAGGGACAAACATAGACTCAGGGTAAAAGGATGGAAAACAATACTCCAGGCAAATGGCAGTCAGAGAAAAGCTGGAGTGGCCATACTGATTTCTGATGAAAAAGACATCAGGATTAAAAAAATAA